>CM069237.1:28248083-28506208 GCA_035582765.1 Acer negundo
GTGTATAAGAGAACAACATGAAAACTTTTTTTGTCAACCATACAAAATTATATGAGAAATACTATATATGTATATATATATATATGTATATATATATATATATATATATATATATTATATGAAACAGAATTCGTGTAAAAATTGAAAGTGTACAAGAGGACAACAGGCAAACCTGTTTTGTCAACCATACAAAATTATATAAGAAATGCTAGAGATCCTCACTTGTGAAAGATATATATATATATATATATACACGGTCCTGTCAGTACGTATTGATGTAACTACATCAGTATCAATGTATATGGACCATTGATTATGGAGAAGTTTTGACAAGTGCATACACTTTGAGTCAAAGTATACAAATTTAATGATCCACATCCAACGCACTAATGAAGTTATATCAATGTGTACTGACTTAAACATTTATATATACATATATATATATATATATATATATAATTTGTGTAAATTTTGAAAGTGTACAAGAGGACATATATATAAGGTCCCGTTCACATCGGTACGCACTGATGTAACTATATCAGTACCAATGCATGTTGATCATTGATTATGGAGAAATTTTGATAAGTGCATACACTTTAAGTCAAAGTATATAGATCTAATGGTTCATATCCAATGCACCGATGCACTGATGCACTGATGAAATTATATCAATAAGCACTGACTTGAACATTTCTATATGTGTATATATATATATATATATGAAACAGAATTTGTGTAAAATTTGAAAGTGTACGAGAGGACAACATGAAAACTTTTTTTTGTCAACCATACAAAATTATATGAGAAATGCTAGAGGTCCCAACTTGTGATGTTGGTATTTTACTTGTCAATTGACTGAAAATACCACATCATAGGTTAGGATACGAATTACGATTCGAGATGCAAAGGACATGATACCCTTTGAAATCAATTTAAAATCTTTTCAAAGTTCTAACAATGGATATGATAAGCTTCAAATTCAATTTAAAATCTCCTCTAAGTTCTACATGAACCTGGTTTTGAAGAAAAAAAGACAAAAGATGATGATGATGCGGCGTTGGCGGGGAGTTGATACGGTGCTGGTGATGAGTTGACGCAACGCCGACAAGGATGGAGCTGCGGCTGGTGGGTGTGAGAGAGACAAAGAGGAGTGGCTGATGAGTGAGTGAGCATGAGAGTTCTGATTTCAAGATTAGGGTTTTATTTTATATTTGATATTTTTTGTAATTTTTGGAAGTATTAAGGGTAAAAAAATCTTTTTTAGACTTGTCCCATACATGGGACAAATGTGGCCAAGGGTTTTGGGTGGGACAATTTTTAGTGGTTTTTGTCCCACCTTGTCTCGTCCAATCTCGTCCCATGCTTAAAACACGCCAAATGTGGGACAAGAGGAAGTTGTCTCACATTATCATGTACCGTCCCATGTACCAAACGCACCATAAATGAGCTATTTTTAATCATATAAGGACTGGTTTGATGTTAAATAAATTAATGAGTAAAAAGATGACGTTTTCCTATTAGATAGGGACTAAATTGTACAAACTCCAAAATAAAATGGGGGTCACCATTGAAGTGGCCTCCATGCTCTAGTGGAAGAGGTTAGCCGCCTCCACATTCAGGTCGTGGAGGTGGCTGGCCTACTCCACATTAAATCGAGGATGAGGCTTCCACAATCTGAAAATTTTCAGATCGTGGGGGTACTCCACGATTAGATTCGTGGAGGTTAGCTTCTCCACGATCTGGTACAGTCGGGATCAGATCATGTTGAAAATTTTCCAGATCGTAAAGGTATCCTACACGATCGGGTTCATGGTTACAAGACCAGGTTCAGGGAAGATGATGGGGCCTCCTATGTGACCCAGATCGTGGAGGAGCCTCATTCACGGTCGGTTGTTGAAAACGTCAAGAGGGGGTTTCGGGCTCCTACCGGAGGCCACCATCAATGTCGGTCTTCTGTTACATTTGTTTTTATTGCTTAAAAAAATTAATTTTTTTTTTTTATAATTAATAGTTTAAAAAAAAAATTAATGCACACGTATAAAAATAATAATTATGGGATATGTGTCAATTTTTATATAAGTTCCTATGTCAAACAATTAAATTTTAATATTAAAAATACAATTTTACCATTAAATTTGCTAATTTTGACCAACGTCCATCAGTCAAATGGACTAATTTGGTATTTCTGAAAAATATAGGGACTAGATTGGTCACTTTTGTAAAAATCACAAACGGTTTGAAATTAAGAAAAAAATCCAGAACTAATTTAGTAATCGCCCTAAAAAATATTAAAGAATGGATTTAACTATTGTTCGGTCCAGCATGGTTGCATTCCAAAATCACTAATAAATATATATTAGTGTCTTGCATGTGGACTATTAGACTCAATTGTTTTGACTCAGTCTACATGCATTTGTCATTGTTTTTCCATAATCTATGACCATATGCAATATACTGATGTATTTATATCAGTGCGTACCGAGGAGAAAATGACTATATATATACAGTTTTTCTACCGTTGATTTGTCCTGATATAAAATATATCAGAACGAAGAATATGGACCATATATAGATTATAGAGAAGTTTTGACAAATACATACACATTGAGTCAAAGTATGTAAATCTAATGGTCCACATTCTTCGTCCTGATATATTTTATATCAGAACGAACTGACAATAAAAAAAACTATATATGAGTGTTTAATTGAGAATGCAATTTGTCATTGAAAAGAAAAAATAAAAAAATAAAAAAATAAAAAAATAAAAAATAAATAAAAATAAAAACTTTTTTATGTTAACTACAACATCAAACTATGCAAATTCTGCAGCCTTGCCTTTCTTGCCTTGATTTCTTGGTGTATAATATTAAATTGGATGTGCAAGCCTTAATTTTTATTTTTATTTTATCGTGTCACTGTATTTTTTACATACGGTAATGCAATTTGAGGTCTAGTTGAATGATTGATCGAGACGAATAGTCAATTCACTTATACGTTAGTGGTAGAGCGCTTGAATCTAACCATGGTAGAACCTACCCTGCTTTCCATCATATGAGTCCTCCCTTTAGTTTGCTCTGGCAACTAAAGTCGTGAGTGTTTCTTAAGGTTTTCTAGCGGTGTTAGTTATCTTTCTCTTGCTTTCTTTGCCTACGCTGTCTTTGCATGTGTTTGCCATGGACGCGGATGAGCTTGAAAGGTTAGGTAGTGCGCTGTCGATTACGGAGTTGGAAGGTCCAGTAAAATCTCTGGATGAAGGGATGAAATCTAGTAGGGAACGGAAGTTGGCGTTTTGCTTGGTGGGGAAGGTTCTGACCACAGCTCTGGTGAACAAGGATGCCTTTATTAGGGTGTTCAACTCGATTTGGAAAGTCAGTGAAGGGGTTGATATAGAATGGGTGGAAGGGAATAAATTCACGTTTCAGTTCTTCAATTTGGAGAATCAAAATAGAATCATTAATGGAGGGCCTTGGGTCTTTGATAAGGCTATTGTTGCTCTAGAGGAGATGCCTTTAGATGGTGACATATCCAATCTTGGTTTCAATAAAGTTGAATTCTGGATTCAAGTACACAAGATACCACCTCTATGCATGTCAAAGGAGATAGGCCTTTTCTTGGGAAAAATGATTGGTGAGGTCAGGGAAGTTGATCTAGCCATGCTAGGGAAGATCATAGTCGTTACCTGAGAATTAGGGTCGTTGTGCTTATTACAGAACCTCTGATTAGGAGTCTTAGAGTTGATCTCATGAGTCATGAGAACTAAGAAGGTAACTACTAATGCTTCTTAGATACGAGAGGCTCCAGGACTATTGGTTTAAGTGCAGAAGGAATGTTTGCTGTTATATTTTCCGTATTTACGGGCTTACGGCGGAAGATTTAAAGTAAAAGAAAAGCAAGGATAACATTTAAATTATTTTGTTACATTTTATTATATTATGGATGCGGAAATGGTGTGAAATGTCACCATTTCAAACTCATTTGGTGATATTGTCAGTGGTTTAATAAGTTAAGTTTAAAAGGCACATATTATGGTGAACTACCAAAATTGCCCTTAGATAATCAGTTATGTTATTCTCTTTGTACTTTTATTTCTCCACACTTCCAAAAAAAACGACTCTCTCTCTCTCTCTGATTTTTTCTTTCTCTCTCTCTCTCTCTCTCTCTCTCTATCTACAAATAAAAGTTAAAGATTTGTGGTTTCCTTGAGTTTCATCTTCAACTTATAAAATAAGGTAATATTTCTTGAACTTTCTTCTTATAATTTGTTCACATTTTGTAAACCAGCCATTGTGAGAATTTTTAGATCTTCGAGCCTTTTCATGTGTTACCCGAGCCTTTTCATCTGTTCACTATCCAAGCATTTTCATGTGTTTCCCGTGCATTTTCATGTGTTTCCCGTGCCTTTTCATGTGATTCCCGTGCCTTTTCATGTGATTCCCGTGCCTTTTCATGTGATTCCCGTGCCTTTTCATGTGTTTCCCGTGCCTTTTCATGTGTTTCCCGTGCCTTTTCATGTGTTCACTATCCGAGCCTTTTCATGTGATTCCCGTGTCTTTTCATGTGATTCCCGTGCCTTTTCATGTGTTTCCCGTGCCTTTTCATGTGATTCCCGTGCCTTTTTATGTGTTTCCCGTGTCTTTTCATGTGTTACCCGTGCCTTTTCATGTGATTCCCGTGCCTTTTCATGTGTTTCCCGTGCCTTTTCATGTGTTCACTATCCGAGCCTTTTCATGTGTTCACTATCCAAGCCTTTTCATGTGTTTCCCGTGCCTTTTCATGTGTTTCTCGTGCCTTTTCATGTGTTTCCGTGTCTTTCACGCGTTTCCAGGTTCTTTCGCTGCTTCGTGCCTTTTCATGTGTTTCCGTGCCTTTTCATGTTTCCCGTGTCTTTTTACGTGTTTCCCGTGCCTTTCTCACGTGATTCCCGTGCTCTCTTTCATGTGTTTCCCGTGCCTTTTCGTGATTCCCGTGCCTTTCATGTGTTTCCCGTGCCTTTTCATGTGTTTCCCGTGCCTTTTCATCTGATTCCCGTGCGTGATTCCCGTGCCTTTTCATGTGTTTCCCGTGCCTTTTCATGTGATTCCCGTGCCTTTTCATGTGTTTCCCGTGCCTTTTCATGTGTTCACTATCCGAGCCTTTTCATGTGTTTCCCGTGCCTTTTCATTCACTATTCGAGCCTTTTGAAGAATTTTTCGAGCCTTTTGAAGAAATTTTTGAGCATTTTCATGTGATTTAATCGAGCCTTTTAAAGAATTCTATGAGCCTTTTCATGTCTTCTCTGAGACTTTTCAATATCCTTACCATAGCCTTTGTAAATGTAATATTTGAAAAAAGTTTGTAGTCCTGAATTTTCATTAATGCTTTGTGATGATTAATTTGACAGCATCATGAATCGGGTTAGAATAGTAATATCTTACAACGGTCGATGGGAGCAGTTACCCGACGGAAGTCAAAGGTTTGTTGGATCGGATAACCAGAGAATGTATGTGTCAAAGGATATGACTTACGAAGAATTGGTGGCGATCGTGCATACCATTGTGAATTATGATTTAAACAAATTCAATATTGATCTGTCATCAATATCAATTGTTCCGGGCAGTACATGTCGCACATTTATAAGAAATGACAACGATGTGCAGTTTATGCTAGGGGAAGATCGAGTTATCCTTCAAGTATGTGTCAGTGTAACTGAGAGGACAGCTAGAGATGTGATCGGGAATGATATTCCTCCTCTTGAAAATACCCAACAATTAGGATCCTTTAGCGGTAGCAACCAAGTGTTCACCCAAAGAAGTGCCACCGAAGGTGGGGGAAACATGTGTGGTGTCCCACCGGTAGCGGTCGACCATGAAGATTTAGTTGAACCTCAATTTGGCGATGTGTTTGGTTGTCGAAATGAGCAGTACAATGAGCAAAACAATTACCCGAACCCTGAGGTGGATAATGAGGCAAATAATGAACAGGTTAATGATCGGGTTGATGATCTACAAAATGTGGATGAAGACCCTGCACAAATTGAAACACGAGGTAGACATGTACAAGGAGTTAGTTGCACTCCACTTGATATGCCTGGGCCTTCCGAGGTCCGGTATAATGTAACAGCATCTGCAATGTGGGTTATTCCCGGAGCAGATTCATACTCGTTTGGTATTGATACAACTAGCACCTTGGCAACGCCAGAACCTAGAACCATGATTTATACAGGTCAATTTTTTCCGAGTAAAAAGGATTTAAAGAGGCTAGTTGGCCATTTTGCAATGCATCATAACTTTGAATGGAAGGTGAAAAGGTCCAATAAGACAACTTTACATCTGGTTTGCATCATTGACGACTGTACATGGAAATTAAGAATGGTGAGGAGAGATGAAGGGACATACTTTCAAGTGAGAAGTTTTGTCAACGAACACAGTTGTCCCTTGGAGGAGATTCACCGTCGCCACCGACAAGCTAGTGCAGTCATAATCGGAGAAGTCGTTGCACCTAGACTTCAACAACATGATGGTCGTCTCATGCGTCCCAAGGACGTCATCGTCGATATGAAAACAATGTATGGCATACAAATCATGTACAGTAAGGCACACGATGCCCTTCAATATGCATTATCATTGACCTACGGAACGCATGAAGAAGCTTTCCAACTCTTGCCATCTTTTGCATACGTTCTGGAACAGCAAAATCCTAGCACAATCACCGACTTACAATGCACTGACGATGATAAATTCCTCTACTTTTTCATGTCGTTAGGGTCCTCAATTAGAGGTTTTCGGAGGTGTATACGTCCTGTGATTGCAGTTGATGGTACCCATTTGAAGGGAAGATTCGGCGGTACAATGTTTGTGACAACTGCACAAGATGGAAACGAACAAGTGTATCCAATTGCTTTTGGGTATGGTGACTCAGAAAATAATCTTTCATGGGAGTGGTTTTTGGAATGCTTGAGGGGTGCCCTTGGTAATATAGATGATCTGGTTTTCATTTCCGATCGTCATCCAAGCATTGAAGCAGGGATATCTAAAGTGTTCTCTTATGCAACCCATACCATATGTTGCTGGCATTTTGGGGAAAATATGAAGAAACGATTCCATATAAAGGATGTTGCTGACATAATGAATGATGCAGCTAGGTCGTACAGTGAATTAAAGTATAATCGTCACATGGAGGAGTTACGTAAGCTGTATAAGGCTGCATTCGATTATGCTATTGCTGCCGGTCCTCACAAATGGTCCCGCGTACACTGTCCCCAAAGAAGGTACAGGGTGATGACCACAAATGTTGCAGAGTGCATAAACTCATGCCTAAAATTCGCACGGCAACTGCCATTGATGACGCTGGCAGAGTTTATTAGGAATATGCTACAAAAGTGGTTTCACGATCGTCATGCAGCTGCACGGTCCATGCGTCATCGATTGACCGACGCAGCACATCTTGTGATCCTGAAATGGGTAGAGAAGTGCGGTTTTATAACCGTAAATCCAGTTGACTGGAACATATTCTCCGTCAGACACAAGGGAAAACAGTGGACGGTTGACTTAGCCCGCAAGACTTGCACATGCAACAAATTCCAAATGGACTTTTTTCCATGTTCACATGCACTCGCAGCGGCAAGGTACTTGACAAGTTATAGTTAACACATTATATTACCCAAACGTGAATCTCACTATTTTCATTGTTGCAGGGAGCAAAACTTGGATTTCACATCTCCGTGTGCAGACTACTACAAAAGGGAGACACTTATTAATGCATACTCGGTTCCTATTATGCCTGTTGGCCATCCTTCTTCATGGGTTGTGCCATCTGACATCGCAGCGCGGGTGGTTTTAAATCCAAAGACAAAGAGACAATCAGGTCGGCCGATGGAGGGTCAACATGCCTCGTCTTCAGATAGGACAACCACACAATCGTGTAGAAGATGTGGGCAACCTGGACATAATAGCAGGAGGTGTTCCAACCCGCCTATGGTTAATGAAGGTCCCAGTAGAATTGTCCCCGAGGAATATCGTCGCAAGTGCAGCATCTGTCATTCAATTGGACACAACAAACAAACGTGCCCTTATAAGGAAGGCAATCAAACATAACAAGGCAGTACAAGATGAAGACGAATTGCCACCAGAAGCACCTTGAGGAACATGTCTCCAAGTTGATGTCTTCAAACATCGTTCAGACTTTGGGAACCATGCTCGATACAGTTATGTTGTTTAAATCGTTAAGCTTTAGTTGTTTATTTTCATTGTATTATTTAAATCGTGTTGCAACGCACTAAATTGTTCACGCGCAGGTTGGAAAGTGAAAAAAATTAATTAATTAATGAAAATAATATATGAATCTGTTATGTACATCATTTACAACTCAGGGAACAACCCATATATAAATCATCTATACAACAGTGTTGTGCAGCGAGTTACAATAAACCTCCACAGCCATCTTCTCCCGGATGGTGCCCATATCCTCTTCTTTCCAATCGAACTCCTTCTTGTTTGCCAACAAGTACTCTGCCAATCTCAAAGTATGGGCACCACAGTTACCGCTGCAAATCACCATATGAACAACCATTAGAATGGAATTTAATTAAAACCAAGTGAGGTATAATAAAATGTTGAAACAGTCATGCCCCTGATGCTATTGGGGCACCCCACGTGGGATCCGTCCATGATGCTCATCCGGAAGGCCTTCTTCGATAAACTGTATGTCACATCATCCTTCGTTCGGTTTGAGTGAAACTCGACTTGATGCAACATCGAGGGTATAAACCAACGTAGGCACGCAACATGTTTATTCCTGTACTCCCATGTGACCTCCTGTCTGAACGGGTCTAACAGGTACATCTTCTCTTGGGTGAGGTCGACGCTGGCCAGTACCCAATGGTTGCGTCCAAGGTTGCAAGGTATCATAACATGTTAGTGTTTCAACATAGTGTTATGTGCCTGAAATCTAAACATAGTATTAAACACATTGAAACCTTGTAATTTAAACACTCACCCAATCAACCGCGTGCCATGACTGGTTTCCTGCCGGGAGTAATCCTCGGACCGTCTTCAGGTCATCATCGTGCCACTTGTGTTTCAGCATAGACCATTCCTTAGGGGGTGCAGCCACCCCACTGCCGAACATCCGCTCCCACTTAATATCTAACCATGACTGTATATAGAAAATTAATCACAATGTTAGGTAATAGATCTAGTAAACACATCAATTAAAAAATGAAAATCGTACTGTACAAGAACTTACATAGAACTGGGAATCCAGTACGTTAACCCTCTGAGCGTAGACAGTGGGGTATGCTCGTTGACGCTTCCGTAAAATCAACAAGTACGCATCGATGTGCTGACAATGTAAACATTTTATATTGTTAGGATTCTACCATTACTGATAAAAACTTATACAAAAAGTTAAAGTAAGGAACGTACCGTATCCTCCAACTCCATGAAGTTGGTTTGGAACCGTTGGAACCAAGTGACACCAACTGGTATATGTATATCCACATCACGTCTGTATAATTGCTTGCTGAAGAAGTTAGATGACCAAGTAATATTAATTAAAAGATTGTGTAATGAACGATTATACGTACAATTCCCCCGTGGTGTTCCTCTTGTATGCTTGGTACGCAGTAACGTGGTCAGGATCTAACAAATCATAGGGCTTGAATGCATGCACTGATGACGATGGCCTGGTCCTTGCCTTCTTCGGCCTACATGGGTCAGTGTATGGGGTCATCAGCTGCCAACCTGGCCTGCGAACCTGCAGCTGACGCTGAATCTGGGGCGGACTACAGGCTCCAGAACTAGACTCCACCGGAGGTGTGTGCAGTGAGGAGGATCTCTGCCTCTGTGGACTACTGTGAAGAAGGCTGCGCTGTGAGGACGACATGTGCCGCCGTGTATCTCTATGATGAGGGCTGTGATGTGAGGAGGATATCTCCCGTCGTGTATCTCTCCGAGAAGGGCTACGCTCTGAAGAGGATCTATCCCTCCGTGTATCGCTCTCTCTCCCTGTATTGCGCTGATGAGTGGGGGAGTTACGCCTGGATCGCTTCAAGGGTCGCACTGTGCTGGGATCTACTGGAGGTGGTGTGCGCTGTGAGGATGAACCATGTGCTAGGTCATGTGGAAGAACATGTGGCACAAATCCACCAGGTAGCTCCCGTACTAGAAATCCTGTCTCTGTACCAGCAATGTCGTCGGGTAAAACTGGAAGAGGCACCTGCTCTAATAGTGATATCTCTGTACCACCGGGAACCTCTGTTCGTTCTGTCATAACATGACCCGGGTGATCAGATACTGTGTCTGCAGTATGTGCCTCCGTAGTAGGTGTCTGCTCATGTGTGATCTGTGGGTCTATCCCATGCTGATGTGTACCTGTCCTGCCTGTGGGACTAAAGTCTCTGTGATGGTCATCGAATGGTGGACCATCCATACGGGACTGCGATGTCTGACCTTGACCCTAACCCTGACCCTGAAGCGCCCAGATCATATCCAACAACTCCTGATGCTGCTGATCTCGCTTCTCATCACTCTTTCGGATAGCCTCCATCACATCAACCCGTAGAGATTGGACAGCATCCATCACTTCAGCGAATTTACCATCCCAGCCCTGAAACGATTTGAAGTTTTGTCAGCACTTAAACTGTTCACTCAATTGAAATTAAATAATGTGGTTCTAATATCTTTTACATACATATGGATGCCCGCCAACGCCTCCTCGGGAATCACCTCCAGGTCGAGACTGTCTGGGCATAATGAATCGTACCCGTCTATGTCTTTCAGGACTCTCATCACGACCCTCCAAAACTGAATCACCCCTAGGTCGAGGCTGTGTAGGCAAAGTGAAACGTACTGGCTGATGCCTCACGGGACTCCGACTCCCACCCTCCCGGTCTGAACCCTCTGTATCATTGGCTCCGGAATATGCACCATCCCTATCACTGGGTCCGGAATAAGGACCCTCCCTGTCACTGAGTCCTGAAACGCACCCTCTGTATCACTAGGTCCGGAATACGCACCCTCCATATCAATGGGTCTAGCACTCCTACGTCGTTCGTGCTCAGGGACGTGACTAGGTATATCAGAAACATCGGTATCATACAGACTGCCTCCCAGGTATATGCCTTCGTAGTAAGGTTGAGCCATCTCAACACTCGTTGGCACCAATTCACGCCGCGCAAACATCTGAAATCGGAGTTAGATCATTGTAATTGTATACATACTAAAAACTATGAAAATTAACAACAACAATACTTACCCTTTCAGTGAAAATGTCATCCAGTTTTCTCCCCCACGGTCGCTGACTCAACTCCCATTTCAGAATACGTGGGGGTGGTAGCTCGGAGATTGCCCTACGGATCCCACATTTTTTATTCCCAAGCTCGAGGATAACCTCAAAAGCAAATATCTGTATAATATATAAGTACGATATGAAGTAAATACATTAGTCATATAAAATAAAATAAAAAACTATAATTAAAATACAGATTCAAATTTTAAATTCTCACCAATAGTGCGTGTGGTAGTCCATATATGTTGTACGTCTCAGTCGTGTGTACGTCAGCACCCCTTTCTTGCTGTCGTTGTTCAAACCGCTCCCGTCGACCATCCAACGCATGCTTGAAACAATAAATTGACCGCCTATACACGTGTGCGCCCCACGGGAACGCATCAAAAGCGTCCAAGTCCTCCACTAGCCTCCACTGCCATACTGGAACTTTATCTCGCTCGTCTACCCCCATTAGTATCCAGTTGAGCATAAACAATAAGCATAGCTTTACCGCATCGTACTGCTCCACAAAAATACCAATCCGCAGCACTGCTCTCAACTCTTCAAACTCGATGTCTCTACCCTGGAAGTACCGCTCGTGTATGCCATTCTCTACCATATCATACCTTGCCGTGTCGGGAATGACTCCGAACTTCAACCCAGTGATTAGACAAAACTCAACCTTCGAGAACCGGACCGAATGCTTACCTAACAAAAATCTCATCTCATCTCATCTTCCGGCCCATCGTGATGCAACTCGCGCAAAAGCAGCCGATGGACAATCCCAGCCGAAAAATGAATCTCAAGATGCATCATTAGAAAATGACCAAAACACAACTCAGTATACCGACGTCGGTCTTCGATCCTCAGATGTTCAGGTACACTATTAAGTGCATTGTCGATATCAACCAGGTCATGGAAATGGTCATGCCGTATAATTTTTCCCTTGAACCATTCTCTTACTGGGGTTTTAAGCGACTCCTTTAGCTGATACCTCATCTGCATTCACAGAAAAAAAACATATGAGTTCATGAAAATGCTCGAACAAAAAGGCTCGGGAAGTGTATGAAAATGCTCCTGCAATGTATGAATGACACTCGAACACTTCAAGAAAGGCCTCGTGGGGCATCAAAAGGCTCGGGTAGTTTAGAAAAGGCACGAACACTTCATTAAAAGGCCTGGGTAGTGTTCGAAAAGTGCTCGAACACTTCAAGAAGTTCGGGCAACAGATCAAAAGCGCTCTTAGCGAGGAAAAGACCAACACCCCCCATTAAGTGCTCGGATATTGTATCAAAAGGCCTTGACACTCTCAAGAAAGGCTCTGGTAGTGTATCAAAAGGCTCGGGTAGTTTGTGAAAAGGCACGAACACTTCATTAAAAGGCTCGGGTAACGTTTGAAAAGGCTCGAACAAAAAGGCTCGAATAACAGTTCAAAAAGACTCGATTAAGTTCAAAAAGGCTCGAAATAAAGGTTGAAAAAGGCACGATAGCAGTCCAAAAAGGCACGATAACAGTACAAAAAGGCACGATAATAGTACAAAAAGGCTCGATAACAGTACAAAAAGGCTCGATAACAGTTACAAAAGGCACGATAACATTACAAAAAGGCTCGAAATCACTTCAAAAAGGCTCGATAACAGTTACAAAAGGCACGATAACAGTTCAAAAAGGCTCGAAATCACTTCAAAAAGGCTCGATAACAGTTACAAAAGGCACGATAACAATACAAAAAGGCTCGAAATCACTTCAAAAAGGCTCGATAACAGTTAAAAAAGGCACGATAATAGTACAAAAAGGCTCGAAATCACTTCAAAAAGGCTCGATAAAGATTCAAAAACACTCACTAACCTAGAT
The DNA here is from genome assembly GCA_035582765.1 of Acer negundo. Taxonomy (NCBI): domain Eukaryota; kingdom Viridiplantae; phylum Streptophyta; class Magnoliopsida; order Sapindales; family Sapindaceae; genus Acer; species Acer negundo. The sequence goes on from CM069237.1 coordinate 28,261,182, forward strand.
CTTCATCGTCTTCAAAAGAAATTTTTTTCTTAAACTAAAACACTAACCTAATCTCATCAAACAAACATAATGAACAACAAATCAAATCAAACCTAATCTACATCAAATACACAAAACTTATCTAGAACAAAAATGCGTGAGAAACAAAAACTTACCGGTCTCGTTTTTCTTCGCCCTTCAGTTCTATTCGACATCGGTACTGTAGCGCCGTCGCCGGTGGTTCTTCGTCAGATTTTGGTCCTCTGTAGCACTGTTGCGCCGTCGGGGTTTCTCTCTCTGGTTTTTTCTTTCAACGTTTCAAAACCAGACAAACCGACAAAAAGGGTAATTTTATCTGGTCACATAAAATGGTGCCTTTTAAACTTAGATTAGTAACTTGGTGCCTGTTCCCCAAAAAGCGCCCCAAATGGTGACATTTAAATTTCGAGCTCTTATTAGGATTACATGGACTAGACTTTTATGATTTTGAAAGAGTCTTTGAATTTTATTTATAAACTATTATGATTATCTAAACTTTTTTTCGAGACTTTTTGGACTTTTTAAAATATAAGCCCTATAAATTTGCTAGCTAACATACATGCCTGGGTTGAGAAACCCAAACTAGCTAGTTAGCCTAAGCTAAAAAAACCCAAACGAGATATACTTTTTTAGAATAGGCATCAACACACAATGAAAATGCGCATAAACAAATACTATAATAGTATGAATAATAGTTATCAACACATTTGAAATTCTAAAAAACATGCATAAGAACTATTTTATAGGTATCATATGGTCTAATACCTCTCAAGCCATCTTTTTTTTTTTTTTTTTTTTATCATCTCCGACAATTTTGTATATGTGATATGGGTATAGAATTAACTCAATTAGCAAAAATGCTACTTTTGGTGCTTTTGGTTGGGAGTACTTAGCAGAGAAACTCTGCTAGTCTGCTTTTAGTAAAAATCACTACTTTAGGAGAAGAGGAACATGACTCAAACCCACAACCTTTTGGTGTAATTGCGAGAGACATATCACTTGGACCAATCTCATATTGTCATAAAAATTGGATTGTTTTACTTAGATTATATTCTACAATGGATGAGTTTGATCTTGTAAAAATAGGTTTCTATACTTTTCTGAAAGAAAAAAACTTGTTACTAAAACAATTAAACCAAGGATGTGCATGAGAGAAACCATAATAAATTTAACAAAGCTGGCAACTATGAATCATAGATCCAACAATTTTTAACAGAAATCAACCCAAATAATGACAGGGTCACATGTAAACACAACCATTTCATTTAAGATCTCCAGAAAGGAAAATGAGTTTATAAATATATAAACCTTCTTCTTCTACTAGACTACAAACCACATAAATATTTGGATGCTTTCCTAAAACTGGAATCATTATTCTATTATGTTTACATACAATAATGAAAACAAATTCAACATGTTTCTTTATCTAATCTTTGATAGTAGGTTAAAATTCCATATCTCCAACAAGCAACAACAATTTCTTCAATGTCTACAAGTTACTGGATTGCGCTAATTGAACTTAAAGTCGCCGTTAATGGCTGTGTTCAAGTACACTATACACTCTAAAATATCCTCTCTTCATGTTATAAAGATCGCCTAGATGGGTACAATATACTTGGTCAGCTACTCTGGAAATGATTTACCAATTCTTCTTCAGTTGGGCAAGCTTTGTCAAAGTTGATCACTGAACCAGAGACAGTTCAAGTTAGAACCTGTATGGTGTTATCTTCCCTCTACTTTTGGACAATCTAGTTTCCATAATCTTAACCAAGATAAACCTGCCATCGAAAAACTGAAATAGCCAAAAGGTTCACAAGCAATGAGAGGGATTTTACTACATTTCTTTTCTAGTTATGGAAGCGATCTCAAGCTACTAAAATGCATACCTTTCCATTCATCTCTTCCACATCCAACTGGGCAGACTCTTTTCTTGCAAACCAAACAAATGCAGATCCTAATGGCTACATATACATTTTCTCTACAACAACTTTGACTGCAAGAATATGACAAAGAATTTGACAACGATATACTCGCTATAAGAAAAATGGCCTATTGGGACGAAAATCTTATAGGGACGTTTTTTTTTCGTCCCAATAAGCAGTCTATTGGGATGAATTTTTTTCGTTCCAATAGGCAGTCTATTGGGACGAATTATATATTTCGTCCCAATAGGTAGTCTATTGGGACGAATCAATAATTCGTTCCAATAGACTGCCTATTGGGATGAATAAAAAACGTCCCGATAGATTTTCATCCCAATAGAATGTGTATTAGGACAAATTTTGTCCAATGTGGTAAGATCTTTAGGGACGAATTATTTTCCTCTCAATAGGATGTCTATTGGGACGAAATATATAATTCGTCCCAATAGACTGCCTATTGGGATAAATTTATTTCGTCCCGATAGACATCCGATTGGGATGAATTTTTTTCGTCCCAATAGGTCTATATGAACGATTTTTAGGGCTATAGGGACGAAAAAAATCGTCCCAATAGCCCTTTTTTTTTGTAGTGTTTTCAATTAATCCTCAAAGGCTTAGATGAATGTGAGTGAAGAAAGAAACGTGAAAAAAGTATTAGAAGACGAAGATGAAGAAAATATTATTTTAAGATGAATGGAGAGAAAATGAGGTAAATAATAAAGGTAAAAAATATATATATTATTTTGTTGAAAAAAAAACCAAAGAATTAATTAATTAATTTTGTTGAAAATTCTTGATTCTTTTTTTAAGTTTTTCCTTAAAGATAGATTAATAATTAAATTACCATATATATTAGAAAATGATGCAATATGGATAATTTTTTTCGTCCAAAGTGGTTTTCTATCGGGATGAATTTTGTTTTTTCCCAATAAGTTCTTCATAATGATCAATAACTATTAGTCTTGAAAGGTTTTCTATTATTTGTTAAAAAAGGAACCGAACCGTTGGAACCGGAACCGAACTATTGAAACCGGAACTAAAACCACTGGTTTCGAATCGAAAATTGAAACGTGGAAATGGTGGAAAATGTCATATTTTAAAAGTGGTTTTGTAAGAAAGTCACTATTTTAATAACTTAAGTTTAAAAGACATCTATTATGGTGAACGGACAAAAATGCTTTTACTTTACACACATTCTCTTACTTTGAAGTTTTTTTTTTTTTTAATTATTATTATTCTTTCATCTTCTTTATAGAGGTCTGTTTAATAGACCTCCAATGGAGGTTGAATATCATTGGATAATTAGTTTAGTGGCGCTACATAGACGCATTCAAAGGTCGAGCTTTCGATGAGCTCGTGGTGGTCGAGCCTTTTCATTTGTTCTTCGAGTCTTTTGTAAACCCGAATCAAAATTCGAAACCATTGGTTCCTAATCAAGAACCAAAGCCAGCGTCATGTCTAATTCCGAGTACGATTAACGATTAACCTTTTGATCTGACAAAATAGTTTAATTAAATGTTATAATAAATGTTTTTTAATATCAATTTGTTTATCATATAATAATAAAATTTAAATTAGTGGAATCAATAAATAATCAATAAAAAATTAATAACAAGCAAAGGTTATATATAAAATTTATGCTTTTATTATCAAAATCAAAGGAGCAACAAGGTGGTTGGGCGTGTGTGGGTAGTGTGTGAGTGCAGTGTTCGATCCACCTTAACGTCGCCAATTAATCTGGTTCGTGGGTGGTGCCAGGTTGGCTTGAACAATATTTACTTTTAATTTTTCGTCCCTATAGAGTATCTAAAGGGACGAATTATTTCGTCCCAAAGAAGCTATTGCAACCCACCTGAGACGACGCATTTTAAATTCGTCCCTATAGACCTCTCGGGACGATTTTTGTTCTATAAAGACGAAAAAAAATCATCATAATAGCCAATTATTATTATTTTATTTTTTTTGTAGTGACTAACAGATTCATTTCAGCCTTAAAATTCCCAAATAATATGAAAGCTATAAATCAACTATTATTTGCAAGCAACACTCAACAACATTAACTGATAAACTATATTCCTACAAATGAATCCTCTCCGATACCAAAAACTAGTTGACATTAGATCAAACAAGGCAAGAGCATTGTGTTGTTTCCATGAAACATTACTTGGAGGCTCTATATTTGTAAACAATCCACAAACATAATAAAATAGCAGAGAAGCAGAGAAAATGCACCTTGGGAAACTTCCCCAAACTATAAAAAAACCTTCTTCAATCGTCCCTCTGTTGCTGATTCCGGCAGTCCTACATCAAATTATTCAATTTTACTCCTTTGATTTCGAAAAAAAAAAAATGACAATTGATCGTACTATATATATATATATATTTTTTAGGTCCCTAGTTCCTACTTCTTGTGCTTGTTCCTCGGGTAAAACTGGGTATTTAATATGATAAAATAAGTGTTTCAAGTATTTTTGAAGTTCAGGGGCATTGGTGTAATTTTAGAAATCAGAGGTCACAATGCAAAATATGGAGAATAAACTGAATATTATCTGATTAGAGAAGAGTTGAGGGGACCTTATTGTAATTCACTAGGTGAGGCAGCACACGCCACGTCATTAATGAAACGCAGCGTTCTGGGCGCTGCTCCTTGGGTCACCATGACGTCAGCGTCATCTTCAACCAGCAGCCAACCCGTTTTGCAGACCCGTGAACTGAAATGACCCGGAACTCGACACGATTTCAACCCGACGTCGCCTAGCCGTTCTCCGACCACTTTTCTGGCGTTGTTCAGCATAGAATGGTGGCGCACCTTACTCCGGTCAGTTCTACACCACTTCCAGGCCTCCATGCAAGGTTTTACCCGAACCTTCAAACCTTCCAATCTCCATGGCCGAAAACAACGTGAAGCTTCTTCCTCACCTCATTCAGTTGCCTCGCCTCACTCTCTCTCACCAGACTTCCCAGTGTGCATGGCGACTAGCTATGGTGAGTGAACCAGTTGCCACAACCTCTCACCTCAATTTCGAGCCAAATTTCCAGCGATTATGGCGACTAACCATATCAAGTGAGTTACTCGTCTCATCAACTCGCCTCACATAACGTTAGGGGTAAAACAGCCTTTTCACGCCCCAGTCATGCCCTAATCTCCCATCTCTTATAAAATTTTCATTTCTTGATTTCTTCTAGCAGCCTTTATTTTCCGAGAACACACACCCCCACACACACACACACACACACACAAAATCACACCAAACCCTCTCATTCCATTCCATCATTTCTTCCACACACATCTTCCCTACACACCATACCACACCCATTTCCATCCATTTTTGGAAGATTATTGAAGGAAGGTTGAAGAAGGAACAACAAAGAGAAAGAGGAAGCTCACATGGACTTTATGAGTTTTCTCTACACTTTTCTCTTCTTTGTTTATTTTTTATTAATGTGTAACTAAACTTTATCTAGGGGATGATGTAACCATATTGGACTACTCAATGTGATCAATTAGTCTATTTTTCTAATTCAATTTGATTTTAGTTTCAATTATTGGATTAATTGCTCTAATTTCTCTATTTATGTTTTGTTGTGGACACAAGAGACATTGATATGAGAATTAGTTTATTTAAGGTATTTAGCTCAGGTGTGGGTAGTCATTTCATCTAATGCTCTCATAAGCTTAGTAATTGGAAAGGTTGGTTTATGCATGGCCATGCTAGACCAATTTGGCTTAAGGCTTTAAAGTTAAATAGAAGGATTAACCATTGCTTGATACATGACCTTGTGTAATTAATGGGAAAGACCTAGAACTTAAAAAACAAGCTCTAAAATTGGATTGAAGTGTTTAATGAGATTAAGTGAGAACATTGAGTGTTCTAAGAAGGTTGCATCGATTCCCTAGTGCTTTCCTCCATACTTTTACTTCTTGTGTGTTTATTTGTAGTGCTAGCCTAGTTTTTAGTCTCAAGTTTGCATTTTTAGTGTTAAAGTTTACATTTTTAGTTACAAGATTGCATCTTTAATTATTTGTAAAAAATCAAACCACTTTTTCAATCTAAAAGCATTATGCAATTTAATTTTCACATACCTATATTAGATTTTTCCTAGACTAATTATTTTCAACCATTCGAATCACCGATCCCAGTGAACGAACTTAAATGTAAATTGAACGTAACATTTTTACTGGATCATCAATGCAAAAACAAACTAGATATAATCCTTGCAACTTGTTCTTTTTCAATAATCAAATTATGTTTTCAAGCAGGCTTTAATAATAACAATAGAGGAATAACATATAAATGAGCTCTTAAAAATCCCAACTTTGGAGGCCAATATGCCTAGCTGAGCTTTGGTTTTTTCTGCTTGAGCTTTTGTTTCGCTTTTTGGATTTTTTTTTTTTTTTTTTCTTTGTGTCTCTGTTACGTTGCTTTTGCAGTCTTTTTTTCTTTGCTGGTGTTTTTCTCCGGACAAGACAATTTTGGGGTTTATGTATTTATACATATCACCAAAAAGTCTAGAAAATTCATTCTATCATGAAATCCTAAAAATCTTGATCTCAATTCAATACCATCAGACAATTTGCTGCCTCTTGAAAGTCTAGATCCAATACCACATGACAATTTGGACTTTTAAAAAAAATCTTAAAAGTCTTGATCGAATACCACTAAACTTATCTAAGTTGTTAAAAAGTTTCAATCCAATACCATAAGATCTTTATTTCTCCAAATTATCTAATAAAATCTTGAACCAATACATCCCCTAAGTTTTACTTCTGATATTTATTTATGTAGCCAATGTGCTTAGATTATACGGTGGATATTATTCAAGGATTTATTTTGTTCAGATTAGACGACAGATTATTTGAGGTTTGGATTTCTTTTACTTTATTGAATTTATCAAAATTACTTGAAAAGCGCGCTCTACCTTCCATCATTTTCTTTCAAAATACATTTTATATAGATCATTGCAATGATATATAGTTACTTCATCTTTATATGCTTTAAATCCCTCCAAAAAAAAAAAAAAAAGGGTGATTTTAGTTTATATTTAACTTTTTCACACATTTTATTTATTTATTTATTTGTAATTTTATAAAATATAATTCATGATAAATCTATGAAATTATACTAAATATTAATATGATGTTAAGAATACTTTAAATATTTTTCATTATTGTTAATATAATTTTATTGATTACATTTATTAATTTAATTCAATGACATTTAAACATTTTAATAATATTTAATATTTTCCTTCACAAATTTAATTACATTAAATATTAATTTAATGTTAATAATATATTGAATTTTTCAATATGTACTTGTACTTATATTACTTATTTGTATCATTTAAATTCATTTTCAATTATTCTATATTTTATATTTATTTTAACAATTTATTAATGTTTAGTAAGTACTATATTGATAAATGTAATTATATTATATATATTTTTTTAACATAATAATAATAATAATAATAATAATAATAATAATAATAATAATAATAATAATAATAATAATAATAATACTTATATTACTTATTTGTATTATTTAAATTCATTTTCAATTATTCTATATTTTATATTTATTTTAACAATTTATTAATGTTTAGTAAGTACTATATTGATAAATGTAATTATATTATATATTTTTTTAACATAATAATAATAATAATAATAATAATAATAATAATAATAATAATAATTTTTCTATATTTTATTGTAGTTTTTATTATTTATTATTTATTTGGATTCTCGAATTTTGGGATGAGGTGTGTTGTGGCCTTGTGGGTGTAGGGAAAAAATAAACGTGGAATTAGAATTAGAACATAATGAAATTTGTTAGCTTTTTGTACATTGGATGATGGATTATTCAATATAACCTTTTTGTTAACAATTGTCAACTTTTTTGTTTAAGTTTCCGTATACCCCTTTAGAGACATTTGAATTGCATCTTGTTTTTGAAGTTATTATCATTTATAAATCTATGGATCAATTGCATATATAGTAACATTACAAATGAGAGATGCACAAGAAGGGAATAGAAAAGGAAAGGTCATGACTGATTATAGCAATTGGTCCATTGAAGAGAGCAAAATGTTGTTACAACTTATGGTTGATGCTGCATCTCGTGGATGTCGTGATGCGAATGGCATGCTTAGCAAGGCTATTGTAGAACGCAGGATACTTCCCATACTTAATGAAAAACTTGGGTGCCAAAAAACTCATAACACTTACATAAGTCGGTTAAAATTCTTTAAGAGGTGCGTCATAACTCTGGGTTTGGGTGGGATGAAACACAAAGAAGTTCACTGCTCCTGAAGAAGTTTGGGAAGATTACTTTAAGGTTAGGTTTTTAACTTTTCTCAAATGCATTCTGTTTGGTAAATTGAGTGCATACTAATTTTGAAACAATTTTTTTCTTGTCTTTTTTATAGTCCCACCCGACTCATAGAGGTCTTCGTAATAAAAATTGTGATGATTACGAGGATTTGCAAATTGTAATTGGGAATGCAACTGCTACTGTGAAAAATTCATTATGGTTAGGCGATGAAACTGATGCAAGAACTTTTGGTGTCAAAGATAGACATACTACATTAGATGACTTTGTATATGATGAGACCAATGAGGCCTTCGTAGCAAATCAAAATGAACCATCACACCAACCTCCACCACTTGGACAATCTTTTTCACCTTAACCCTTTCCGGCCAATAGTTCAGAAGTTCACCCAGTTAGCACAAGCTAAAAGAAACGAACTAGAACCGACAATGAAGAGAACGGTAGCTCATCTGAGACCAACAATAAAGCCGTGATTATGGAGAAAATTTCTCTTAGCATTGATTCCATTACCGTTGACTTTCGGGGAGTACATAGCCTACTGGAGAAACAAGAAAAAGATAGAGAGAGGAGTGAGATGGAGAAAAGGGAAAAGGAGAGACAAAGTTGTATATGAGATGCTATCAAAGAGACTCCAAATTTCGATGAACATGCTCATTACAAAGCGGTTGCATTACTTACTAATAAAACCAAAAAGGAAGCATTTTTGAAAATGTCACCTGAGGAGCGCTCAAACTGGATCACCTATAATTTGGAATAAGTGGTTATTTGAATCATGATACATCATGCTTTATTGGAAATTTCTTTTGTTTATCAACATTTTGGTTTACTGCATTTGGTTAGTTAATTGGTATAATACATTTTTTGTTTGAACATGCAATGTATTATTTTGGTACTTATTTTGATTTGTCAATTAAAATTATTTATGGTTCTTTATACTATTGTGTGAATGAAAGATTTGCTTCATTTTGGGTTCATATATTTGTTTATAAAATGAGACATTTGGTTCATTTTAATTCATATTTCAGTTTGTTTTAAGTAGTTCAGTTTGTAAATTGATAATGTTTTTATTAGGTAGCTAGTTGTTCGTTTATATAATGTCTCAATCAAGCATGTATGGAGATAATGAACTAGAGGAAGACGAAATTGAGGGAGAGGAAATTGACGTGGAAGAAACTGATAAGGAAAATATGGATGTTAAAGAATTTGAGGAAGATGAAGAATTTTACGAAATCATTAAGCATTTGTTGATGGCAATTCAAGTTGTAGTCCATGTGCTAAATGAGTTTATGATTTTCATAAGTGAGCAACATGTTGAACGTCCATTAACTCGGCGACAAATTACTATGAAAGGATTAAATTACACACATAATGTCTTGAATCAAGATCCTGAACATTTTCGATAAAGGTATAGAATGTATCCTGATGTGTTCAGAAAGTTATGCATTATTCTTAGAAAAAAGACACTCTTACAAAATACAAGATTCATTTGTGTAAAAGAAATGCTTGCAACATTTTTGCTCATTGTTGGCCACAATAATAGATATTGTCTAGTACGCGACACATTCGGCCGATCACACTTCACAGCCAGTATAAATTTTAATAAAGCTTTGAAGGCTATGAACACAATAGCACCAGATATGCTGGCCAAGCCTAGATCATTGCCATCTAAACTAAAGGAAAGCACAAGGTTTTACCCTTACTTTAATGTAAATGTATGCCCTGAGCTTTTATTTTTCTTTTTATTTGAATCAAAATATAAAGTTATGGATTTATTTCAGGATTGTATCGGAGGTATTGATAGCACACATATTCCAGTAATGATAATAGGGCGCGATGTAAGTAGCTATTGTAATCGTCACGGAACAATATCTCAAAATGTATTAGCAGCTTGTAATTTTGATTTGGAATTCATGTATGTCCTTAGTGGATGAGAGGGTTCAGCTCATAATTCAAAACTGCTAACTGATGCTTTAACAAGGAGGAGGACTGCACTTAAAGTGCCGCAAAGTTCGTATTTATCTTTTTTTTTTTTTTTTTTGAAACTTTACATTAGACCATACGTTGCATGCAAAGTATTTGCATTGTATTTATTTATTTTATAATAGTATTTGCATTGTATTTATTTATTTTTATTTTTTTTGATAAAAGTATTTGCATTATATTATTAGGTAAATATTACTTAGTAGATTGTGGATTTCCAAACCGACATCAATTTTTGGCTCCATTCTGAGGTGTTCGATACCATCTCTAGGACTTTGGTGGTCAAGGACGTGACCCTGCAAATGAAGTTGAGTTTTTCAATCTCCGTCATGCTTTCTTGAGGAATGTCATTGAGAGGATATTTGGTATATTCAAGTCACGATTTACAATTTTCAAGACTGCACCTCCATTCCCGTTTAGGACATAAACAGAGTTTGTATCAGCTTGTGTAGGACTACACAACTTTCTTCGAAAAGAGTGTAGATCTGACGAGTTTCCTGTTGAACAAGATAATGAAGTGGATCCTGAACCAGTTAATGAAATTGACCTTGAACTAGTTTTCCAAACGCAAGAACAACAACGAACTGAGGCTAATGAATGGAGAGATGCTATAGCTTTAAATATGTGGATAGATACAAGACCCAATGATAACAATGAGAATCAATGAAGATGAGTTATGAATGAGAATATATATATATATATATATATATTTTTTTTTTGTTTTGAAATTGACAAAGTGTGAGAATATATGCTATAGCTTTGTTATATATATATATTTTGAAATTGACAACGAACTGTTGTTTACTATTCAAGTTACTGATGGTCATAGTTTTTTTTTTTTTTTTTTAACAGCCAACTATATTAATGGGCCAAAGAGGCCAGAAAGAAACCACACAAGAAACAGCAGAAAACCAAAAAACACAAACCAAAACAGCGGCCAGCAGAAGAGCAAAACAGAACATCCCAACAAGAGACACAATAGGAGCAGAAAAAAAAGACAGCGACAGGAGAAAAACAACCAAGACAGAGACAAAGGGCAAAGAACCCACAAAGAGCAAAAACAAAACACACCACATTACATCCACCACATTACATCCAGTGCAAAAAATCACCATAGGACATTGACCCCAGATTATCTGCGAACGAGTTGAACATGCGAGAATCATAAACAACCTCTAAACCAGCCTGCACCTTTAACTGCATCCGAATGAAAGCGATCAATCTAAAATGCTCAATATTTCCAAAATCATCGATGTGGATCCAAGAAACGGCTATCTTAGAGTCGCTAACGATCGAGTACACTTGACCCCCGAAAAATGAATCAGAGGTGCAGATTTCCACTGCCTTATGGATGGCGGCAATTTCAGCTGCATTTGAATTCTTCTCACCAATATTATAAGAGAAAAGACACACCACCTTACCATTGTAATCCCTCAAAACACCGCCTATACCGGATGGACCTGGGCACCCCTTACTGATGGTCATAGTTGTATATATTAAATACATGTTTACTATTCAAGTTGCCGCTTCTTGGGGTTGTTCTTGTTCTTGCTCTGTCTTTGGGTTTTCTTTGTTCGTCTTCTGTTTGCTTCCTAGTGTCTCGGCTGATGCCCTTGATAAAATAAAATTCTTTGCTCAGAAAAACTTGTAAGATACTTTCTAAGGGTTGAAATTATTTTTTATAGAAAAATTATTTATATATACGCAAATACAGATTGACTGGTGTATCAAATTTTGATCATTCCAACTTCAAAGGTTTTTTTTTTATTTTATTTATTCATTTATTTATTTATTTATTTATTTATTTATTTATTTATTTTAAGCTATTAGCTTACTATTGAATATTGATAAGTCAGAGATTACAAATCCATAAAAATCCATGGATGTCTAAATAAATCCATAAAAGTCTGAGATAGATGTCTAAACAAATCCATGAAAGTCCATGTAGATTTATAAAAGTCTGTAGAAATCCATGAAAATCTGTCATTTAAAAAATGTCTTTCAATGTCCTCAAGAATCCTAATTGAATACACCCTTCTTAATATTTAATTTTTTTTTTAAACCGACTATATTATTAAAAAAAAAAAAAAAGCAAAAGCAAAATTACATGTCGGTCTTAAAACAATAATCTAAAAAGATTATTTAATATATAAAATACGAAGGAAAAAAAAAATGATTAAAAAAAATGATTAAGTCTAGCTCAGATATTATCCGAAATTCCCAACTAACTTTTTGGGAAAGATTAAAATGGTGGTGTAAAACTTTTTGAATAGTTAATTGGAGAAATCCTGTACGGGTTGAGAAATCATCCACCAGATTGGATTACTGTTAGCAACACCTGTTTATCCTTGTAAGTAGTTGTCAACTGCTTATCATTGTCTTCTCTGTTAGCAACTGGTTCAACAAATGTTGAACTAGTTGTAAGTAGTACAACAACTGTCTTTGTCATTATAATGATATTGAAATTCTGGTGACCAAATATTTGTCTTTCAAAATTCTAACTTTGTTTTCCATTGCTAGTTTGCAAAGTATATATCATATATATTATGTCTTTCATTCAAACGGTTGATTAATTGATATAATTTATTCTCATGGATCATGAGCAACTTTCTTCATCGGATGATCGAGAGCCTCTTATTTCTATAGATATTGGAGATGTTCATGATCACACAGCAGCTCTGCCTTTATCTTGTCTGAAATGGCTTCTCTGGACAATAATGTGGCTGCTTCTTATAACATGGCTCGCTTTTATCTTTTGTTTTCCGCTATGTATTGTTAATGTTACCATTGCTGATTTCACTACTCTCACCACCCCAACTTTTCTTGGGATTGAAGGTTTCTTTAACTTCTATTTCCTTGCAATCATTCATTAATTAATTTGATATGTATTTATAATAAACTTGATTATGCAGGTCCTATGTTTCTCATATACAGTGGTCCGGTTCTTATCATCGCATTTCTTTCAGTTCCATATCTTCTCATCTCTGATGCAGCCGTCAAATACGGTACAGCAAACAAAGGTTTGGATTTCATGGAGCGGAGGAATCGACTTAAAGACGAAGGGTGCGGAAAGAAGGAAGCAAAGACTCGGAATGGTCGAAACTGTCAGAATGGATGAATTTCGGGGGCCTTTTCAGAGAGCAAACGAACTCAAAATAGACAATATAATATGTTTCCGAAAAGCCCAAGACGATCCCTACAAATGTTATGAACACTCCGTCTTCTATAACGGGCTGCAGCATAACCAATTTTGGCCATCAAGTTTGTTGCGCGAAGACATGAGCTGGACGAGAGCTGATCGCCATGAGCTGGACGAGATGTTCCGGGCTGAACTTCGTGGACCTCTACAGAGGGCATATGAGGTCGGATCGTCCATTATAATATATTTCCGGAAAGCCCAAGACGAGACCTACAAATGTTATGAAGACTTCATCTTCAATAATGGGCTGCATCATGTCCGAATTTGGCCGTTAAGTTTCGTGCGCGGCAAGACAACTGTTGCTTTAATTATTATTTCCAATTATCGTCATGATTCGATACGAATATTTTATTTCCTTTTAGTTTATATGTAATTAGGTTATTAATTATTTTATGATTTGATTTTATTAAATCAAATCCAATTTCCTTTTTAGATAGGTTTTATGATTCTTTTGATTTTTAGGAGATTTGATTTCTTTTCCATTTAGGATTCTTTTCCCGATTTGGTTTAGAAGTTTTATAATTCTTTTCTTGTTTAGGAATTTTAGGAGATATAGAATCCTAAGAGATTTGAGTTTCTTTTATTATTTAAGTAGCTTGTATTAGGGTTTGAGAATTAGTTTTTGATTAAAGAAAATTCAGAGATGTTTCTCAACTATCCAATTACATTATCCTTCGTGTGCGAAGTCGATTATCGTATTTGAAGCCTAATAATCCGGTATTCGTGCGCGAATCAACGGAGCGTTAGTAGGGTTTGTTTCCGGTATTCGTGCGCGAATCAACGGATCCAAATCGTTGTTTCTAATTGTTTTCTTGTAGGTTTTTCTCGACAGAGCTTCCGCTACATCAGTTTGGTATCAGAGCCAGGTTCGTTTGGAACATCAACATGCCGCCGACAAGACGACAACCTAACCAGATTCCCGTAGAAGAAGCCATCGAACGTGACCGCATGGCACGATTGGGGCAACAGGTTTCGCGATTAACTGAGCAAATCGCTAAGTTAATGGCCAACCAAAATACCTTCCGTCCCCTAGACTCAAGTTCGGATGGAGACAAGGAAGGAAGTAATAAGGAGAGCAGCGAGGAAAACTTGGTTCCACAGCCGCGTCGAAGAGCTCGAGCGCGTGAAGACAGCCAGCGGTGGAAGTCGGGTATGCGGACAGAGATTCCAAAATTTCAGGGTGACCTTTTGCCTGAAGAATTCCTCGATTGGCTCGGAGTCGTGGAGGAGATCTTAGAGTTTAAAAACGTGCCAATGAATGCAAGGGTAGCCTTGGTGGCAACTCGGCTTCAAGGACGGGCAGCCACATGGTGGCAACAACTCAAGTTCTCACGGACGCGAATGGGAAAGTCAAAATTAACGGATTGGGAGAAGATGAAGAGAAAGATGCGATCAAAATTTTTAACCCACAATTTTCATAAATTAATGTATCAAAAATTGCAAAAATTGCGTCAAGGTTTGCAGACAGTTGAAGAGTATACAACGGAATTCTACCAATTGCTTGTGCGTAACGATATTCAAGAAACTCAGGATCAATTGGTATCCAGGTATTGCGGTGGCCTTCGTTCGCAAATCGTTGAGGTGGTGAAACTCTTTGACCCAGGTACTTTATCTGAAGCCTATCAAAGAGCCTTGCAAGTGGAGAAAACTATCACACGAAGGGGAGGAGGCGGACTGCTATCAGGTAACGACAGTGGTACTGCAGCACGAACATGCACCAGCAGCAGCAGCCCAACCAGCCGAGCAGCAGCGTTCAGCAGTGACGTCGTTCCGCGTCCAGTTGCTCATCCAAAACAGCAACCTAGGTCGCCGAGTGGGTTGAGATGCTTCAGTTATGGTGACGTTAAACACATACAGTCCGAGTGCAAGAAAGTGGTGTTCGTTGAACCGGAAGATGGCCAAGAGGAATTAGTGGAAAACATTGGAGTTGAACCCATATTTGATGAAGAGGAGGAAGTCCAAGAAGAAGATATGGGAGTTGGTGAAGAACCTCAGTTTGACGTAGTAGAAACCATGGAAGAGGACCTTGTAGATAGCGACACTGGTGCTTTGGAGCAGCGTCTTTGTGCAGAGGGACAGCAGTTCGAAGAAGAAGACGAAGCTGAAACAAGGGACGAACTGCAGTTTGATGGAGAGGAGATGTTCACTGAAGATTTGGTGGAAGGCGATGTTGGTCCGTTGTTAATGGTACGACCCGCTGTCATCACCATTATTGATGATGTCAAACCAGAGATAGACGAAGTGGAGTGTTATTCTGCACCAAAATTCGACAAGGAGGTGGTTTTGGGAAGAGACGACACAGCAGAAGTACAAGGAACAACCATGGTGATGAGGCATGGGTGTTTGACTCCACGTGCAAATGGGAGTGATTGGCTTCGGAACAATGTGTTTTATTCGACTTGTACCATCCTTGGCAAGGTGTGCCGATTTATTGTTGACAGAGGACGTTGCGAAAACATTGCGCCCGCCGACGTGGTTAGCAAATGGGGAATCAAGACCGAGAAGCATCCGACTCCGTATAGGTTGGCTTGTTCAGTTTACCTATCCAAAATTCGAGGACGAATTTTCTCCAACCTGGAGAGAATGATGCAGCCGTCAAATACGGTACAGCAAACAAAGGTTTGGATTTCATGGAGCGGAGGAATCGACTTAAAGACGAAGGGTGCGGAAAGAAGGAAGCAAAGACTCGGAATGGTCGAAACTGTCAGAATGGATGAATTTCGGGGGCCTTTTCAGAGAGCAAACGAACTCAAAATAGACAATATAATATGTTTCCGAAAAGCCCAAGACGATCCCTACAAATGTTATGAAGACTCCGTCTTCTATAACGGGCTGCAGCATAACCAATTTTGGCCATCAAGTTTGTTGCGCGAAGACATGAGCTGGACGAGAGCTGATCGCCATGAGCTGGACGAGATGATCCGGGCTGAACTTCGTGGACCTCTACAGAGAGCATATGAGGTCGGATCGTCCATTATAATATATTTCCGGAAAGCCCAAGACGAGACCTACAAATGTTATGAAGACTTCATCTTCAATAATGGGCTACATCATGTCCGAATTTGGCCGTTAAGTTTCGTGCGCGGCAATACAACTGTTGCTTTAATTATTATTTCCAATTATCGTCATGATTCGATACGAATATTTTATTTCCTTTTAGTTTATATGTAATTAGGTTATTAATTATTTTATGATTTGATTTTATTAAATCAAATCCAATTTCCTTTTTAGATAGGTTTTATGATTCTTTTGATTTTTAGGAGATTTGATTTCTTTTCCATTTAGGATTTTTTCCCGATTTGGTTTAGAAGTTTTATAATTCTTTTCTTGTTTAGGAATTTTAGGAGATATAGAATCCTAAGAGATTTGAGTTTCTTTTATTATTTAAGTAGCTTGTATTAGGGTTTGAGAATTAGTTTTTGATTAAAGAAAATTCAGAGATGTTTCTCAACTATCCAATTACATTATCCTTCGTGTGCGAAGTCGATTATCGTATTTGAAGCCTAATAATCCGGTATTCGTGCGCGAATCAACGGAGCGTTAGTAGGGTTTGTTTCCGGTATTCGTGCGCGAATCAACGGATCCAAATCGTTGTTTCTAATTGTTTTCTTGTAGGTTTTTCTCGACAGAGCTTCCGCTACATCAATCTCCCAGAAACAGCAACATCAAGAGTACTATATACAATAGATTTCTTTCTGTACGTTTATGGTAATGAGATTGCGAATTCGAATTGTGCTGTTAACTGCTGTTTGTGTACGTGTGCGTAGGATTAAGAAGATGAGTCGTCGGAAATGCCCAAGTTACCACTTATCGACGTTCCCGCTCGTTGTGGATGGACCCCTTGGTGTTGTTTCGGCTGCCGAATGTGTGGGAATACTGATCTTTGTTTCTTATTTTCTTTGGTCTGTTGGTCTTTATGCTGTGGCTGGGGAGGCAGTACTTGTTGGTTTAAAGAGTGATATCCTGTAAGTGTATATATATATATATATGTGTGTGTGTGTGTGTGTGTGAAACATTTCATGCATATTAATGACTCAATATTAATATCAGAAATTGTTGCTGATGATCAGGCCTTTCATGTTTAATATTGGGGGAGTTTCATTGGGGTATATTGGGATATTTTGCTTGGCATTCCTGTTCCTTCCAATAGCAAGGGGGTCGATTCTTCTGCGTCTGATGGATATACCTTTTGGACATGCTGCAAGATATCATATATGGCTCGCACATCTCACAGTTTACTTGTTTCTTCTCCATGGAATTTGCTTTGTGGTTGAATGGTCAATCGAGGGTGTCCTTCTAGAAGAGGTACGTATAAGTTGAAGAATATAATTGATGCGTCTTGTTTGTCTCCAGAGTTCATTCAATCCATGGAACACAATCTCAGTTGGTAAAGGCTACTGGGTTTGTCCAATCTCACATTTGTAATTAACAATTTAACATATATGTATGCAGATCTTGACGTGGACAGGTAAGAGTGGGACATCAAATCTTGCTGGAGTTATAAACCTCTCAATTATTTTAATGATGTGGGTGACATCGCTTGGTCCAGTGAGGCAACACTATTTCGAAGTGTTCTTGTACACACACCAACTCTACATATTATTTATCATATTCTTGGCTTTGCATATCGGTGCCATGTATATGAGTATAGTTGCTGCACCTATATTGCTTTTCATGCTCGATCGTTTCCTAATGTTTTGCCAATCAAGAAACAATGCTCATATACTTTCAACCACATGTTTTCCCCAAGGAATTCTCAAATTGGTCTTCTCCAAACACAAGCCTATATATACTTTATTATCAGAAAATTAAATAAAGTGGTCTTAACTTTGTTAATTATATATCATGCAAATTAATGTGATTGAGTTTTTTGGCATTCTGTTTAATGGTGTAGATCTTCGATACAATGCTCTCAGTTTTATATTCCTTCGAGTTGGGGAAGTGTCTCGGTTGCAATGGCATTCGTTCAGTGTTTCATCTGGCTCTCTTGACGGTGATCAAACTCATCTTTCAGTTATCATAAAGGCTCTTGGTGGCTGGACCACAAAGATAAATGAAATTTCCTCAAGAATTTGTAGCGCTCATCAATGTCTAGAAGAGCATCAACTTCCGGGAATAACAGCTTTTGTTAAGGGACCTTACGGGCATGAAGTCCCACACCATTTGATGTAAGCACGCAGTTTAATTTAATCATTGTTATTCAGATTATATATATAAAGAGTTTCTAGGCTTTGTGTAAATATTGTTTTATTTTCATTAATCAAAAATAGGTAATATACACACCAATACAGCAATCAGTTCCCTATGATTATGGACATAGAAAGTGAAACTAGATTGAGAATAATAAGGAGAATATTACAGGAAAATACAATCAAGGAATTAAGACTAAATCCCTAGAATTATTCTCTATCAAATGCAATTAGGGAATTAAGACTAAATCCCTAGAATTATTCTCTATCATGCTCCCGCAAGCGCGAGGATCTGAGAAGGATGCTAAGCTTGGAATGATGTAACTAGAACTGTTTCTGAGCATGGGGCTTGGTTAAGGAGTCAACTAGCTAATCCGATGTGTGGAACATGAGAGACTCGAATCAGCTTGCGTGCTACGTGATCACGAACAAAGTGGAAATCAATGGCGATGTACTTCATGCGTGAGTGAAATACTGGATTCGAACAGAGATACATTGCACCAACATTGTCATAGTAAATCGTCAGCGAAGATGAGAGAGAGATGCCAAGCTCACCAAGAAGATGAGTTAGCCAGTTGACTTCAGCTGTGGTGGATGCTATAGCCCTATATTTGGCCTCAGTAGAAGATCGTGCAACTGTGGTCTATTTCTTAAAGCTCCAGCTGATCGGATTGGAGCCAAGGAACACAACATAGGCAGTGGTGGAGGTACATGTATCGGCATCACCCGCCCAGTCGGCATCTGAAAAAGCATGTAAGGAAAGATAAGAGTGGCCACTAAGGAACAGACCATAGTCGGAAGTACCTTTTAGATAACGAAGAGCTCGTTTGACGGCATTCCAATGAGTGGTGGTTGGACGTTGCATTAACTGAGACAACTTGTTGACAACAAATGACATATCCGGCCTGGTAAGTGACAAGTATTGGAGTGACCCAAGAGCTTGACGATATTCAGTTGGATCATGCTTAGGAGACCCATCATCAAGCCGCAAGGTTTCAATAGAAGACATGGATGTGCTCACCTCATTCGCCTCATGTATATTAGTCTTGAGAAGCAAATCAGAGAGATACTTTTTTCTAAGACAAAAATATACCATCAGAGGACCGATTAGTCTCAACTCCCAGAAGTAGCCGAGGTCGCCAATATCTTTAAGAGAAAATCGAGTGGACAACTGAATGATGAATTCACGGATTGTACTCGGATGACTACCGGTGATGATAATATCATCCATATAGATTAGAAGGTATAGAACACTAGAGCTGGAACGTTGTATGAAGAGGGATGTGTCTCATTTGGAATTCACAAACCCTTTGCTTTGTAGAAATGTTCAAAGCTCATTGTACCATGCACGAGGAGCCTGACGAAGACCATAAATGGCTTTGTGTAGTTTGCAGACATGAGATGGATACCTAGAGTCAATAAAGCCCTGGGGTTGCTACATAAAAACTTGGTCAGTGAGAGTACCCTGCAAAAACGTATTGTTAACATCCAATTGTTTCAAAATCCAACCACGAGACACCGTTATACTAAGAATGAGTCGAATGGTGGCAGGTTTAACGACCGGGTTAAAGGTTTCTATCAAATCGATGCCCGGACGCTGGTGAAACCCTTTTGCAATAAGACGTGCCTTGTAGCAGAAGATGGAACCATCATGGTTCTTCTTAATCTTGTACACCCATTTACATCCGATAATATTTTGTGTGGTAGAGGGAGGAACAAGGGACCGGGTGTTGTTCTTTTGTAGAGCCAGGAATTCTTCTTTCATGGCGTCTCGCTAATAAGAATGTTTGTTAGCCTGGTTAAATGTGAAAGGTTTTGTAGTTAAAGAGTCCGGAGAAGCCGAGGATATGGTATTAAGAGAGAGTATTTTTTTCGGTTTGTGAATATTATTCTAGGCTCGTGTGACCATACAGGATGGTTGAGGATGAGGATTAGGTAGGAGAGGTGGAGGAGAAATAGAAATTGAAGGATTACTTACTTGATTTGGAGAGACATCAGAAGCATCCAGGGAGCAAGAGGGAGTAGATGTTACCTTGTAGATTGGTGGAGATCGAGGAGAAGATTGATGACTGGATTTGTGTCTATGAGGAGATGAATTTACCAAATCAGATGGAGGTTCTAGGGAATTATCAAGGGAGAAATATTTTGAAGCGCATCGGAAGAATATGAAGATTGCAAGGATATGGGAGAGGAGATACTTGCCAAATTCGTACCTGTAAAAATAGAGAGAAATCTTGAAAAAGATTCATTAGAGACACACAAATCAGTCAACGATTTTGTCTTAAAAGGAAAGAAATTTTCAAAAAAAAAAAAAAACAACATGCCTTGAAATAAAAATTTTATTGTTCTGAGTATCTAAGCAAGTAGAAGCATGATTTGTTACAGAATACTCGAGAAACACGCATGGTCTTGAGTGCGGTTCGAGCTTGTGAGTATTATAGGGTCGTAGCCATGGATAACATAAGCACCCGAAAACTCGTAGAGATGTGTATGTGGGGTGGTGGCGGCGAAAAAGTTTTCGATAGGGTGTGTTATTGTGGAGAATTTGTGTAGGCTTGCGATTTATGAGGTATGTGGCAGTTTGGAAAGCATAGGACCAGAAACGAAGTGGTATAGATGCTTGATGAAGTAAGGTTAAGCCTGTTTCGACAATATGTCGATGTTTCCTTTCAGCGGAGCCAACATGTTTAGGAGTGTATGGAGGAGTGGTGAGATGTTGGATACCATACTTGGCTAAAAATGTGAGAAAGGGCTTGGTATTCGCCACCACCATCTGTATACACAGTCTTGATTTGAGTGTCGAAAAAATTTTCAATTAGTTTTTTGAATTTCTCAAATACACTGGAAACATCAGATTTTAGCTTTAGTGGATACAGTCAAGTATATTTCGTAAAATAGTCAATAAAGATAACATAATATCGAAAATTTCCAAATGAGCAAATAGGGGCTGATCCCCAAACATCTGAATAAATAAATTGAAAAGGTTTGTCACACAAAATCGAAGAGTCCTTAAAATATAGCTTGTGACTTTTATTACACTGACATGAGTCACAAAAATTATTAGAATTAAAGGAATCATAAAAAGGAATTTTTTGTTTGGCAAGTAATCTCCTTTGAACTAGAGAGGACGGGTGGCCGAGTCGTTGATGCCACAGTTGAGAGGTGAGAGTAGCAGACGTAGAAGGATGAGATGGTGGATGTGGTGACTTTAACGGCTTTGAGGGTGACCACTTGTACAAGTTATTCTTACTCCGGCCTCGGGCCAAGGATGCCCTCGTGCTCAAATCCTTCACAACAAAATGGTTAGGAAAAAATTCTATAGAGGTATTATTCTGTCTACAAAATTGAGAAACTGAGATTAGATTTTTTTTAATCAAAGGTGCACACAAAATATTATCCAATGTAAAAGATGTGGTATATGAATCAAGAGTAGAAGAACCAATATGAGAAATTGAGATTCCATTACCATTGCCAACTATGACATCCTCGTTCCCAACATAGTCGGAGTGCATGGAAAGGTTTTGAAGATCAGATGTGATATGATGTGTAACACCTGAGTCTAGCACCCAATTGTTATTGGAAGTACTCGAGTCACCATCAATTAAGTTGGCTTGTGGCCAGGAGAATTGTGATGAAGGTTTGCCTCTTGAACGACATGTTTTAGCAGTATGCCCCTGGTTTGTCACATAACTGACAGGTAATTCAAGATTGTCCTGGATAATAGTTCGGATGCCAAGTAGGAGAGAATGATGAAGAACTTGAATTAAAAAATGCACCTTGTGGGTAATAACCACAACCATGGAATTGAGAAAGTCTAAACTGGTTGGACTACTGATATGACTGGCCAAACCTAGGTGGCTACCTTGAGTAACCTTGATCTGAGGTGTTTGATGGGTTCGACCCACCATGACAGCCTTTGCCTCCTTTCCCTTTGTAGTTGTTTCGCTTCTGAGAAAACTGGGCTGTGATTTGAGTGTCATCAACTTTGGGTTCTCTACGTTTTTTAGTCAACTCTTCATCTAGGAGTTTATCGTAGAGATCCTCAAATGTAATGGGTACGTCACAAACACAAACTGCAGCAGTCAATTCTTTGAACTCATCAGCAAGGCCATTTAGAGTGTGAGCAGTAATCTCAGCATCACTCAAAGGATGGCCGATCAAGGCTACATAGCCAACAATGCCTTTTATCTTGTCCATGTAATCTACAACGGATGTGCCTTCTTCTTTGTGCTTATCAACATAGAAAGAAGAGAGATCTACGAGTATTGGAGCGGTTGGCATAACTGGTCTCCAACTTGTTCCAGGCATCTGCTGAGGTAGAACAATTGTTGATGGTAGATCCGATTGTGCTATGGACTGTAGCTTGGATTCCTAATAGCACCAGCTGATCCTGACGAAGCCAGAAGAGATATTTCTGGTCTGTTTCAGATGGACAAAGAAGTGATCCATCAATAAAACCAAGTAATCCATAACCAAAGAGAAGATTCGTCATCTGTGATTTCCAGGAAGCATAGTTTCCTCCACCTTTTGAAAGTTTGAATGGAATCTGTGATGAAGCATTGAGAGATATCAGATTACCATGGAGATAAAAAGCATTACTTTGGCCCATGAGATTGGAAGTAAGTGTAACCATAGTTGGTTCTCTGGTCGCGGTGGCTGAACCGGTCGCCAGAGATGAGGGGGACGAAGAAGGGGTTGAAGGAGGTGTTGTCATCACGGCAAGGAGAAAAAAAATGGAGGACAACTTCTGTTCAAAGACAGAAACGCTCTGATACCATAAAGAGTTTCTAGGTTTTGTGTAAATATTGTTATATTTTCATTAATCAAGAATATGTAATATATATACACCAATACAGCAATCAGTTCCCTATGATTGTGAACATAGAAAGGGAAACTAGATTGAGAATAATAAGGAGAATATTACAGGAAAATACAATCAAGGAATTAAGACTAAATCCCCTGAATTATTCTCCATCAAATGCAATCAGGGAATTAAGACTAAATCCCTAGAATTATTCTCTATCAATATAATGTTATATATAGAAGTGGAAATAGATGAAAATGACCCCCCTCAATTTTCAAAAACCAAAAATAGCCTCTGATTGAAATATTTGTTTTAATGGTTATTCTTGGATTTCACTTTCTACATATAGCCCATTAAAGACGAAAATACCCTTTTAGGGGGTTTTTCCCTTTCCACTTAAATCTTGTGGAATGACTAAATTGCCCATTGCCCATTAAGGGTTCTAACGGACCAAACTACCATTTCACAATGTTCCTCCCATCAATTCCAGATAATGGAATTTTTTTCTCAAACAAAACCTAAGGATCTTCATTTACATCTTCCACAACCCTAACCCCCACAAGCACCATTCTCGAATTCAATATCTGGGCTTCACAACCTCAATTACTAAACCTAACTATTTCTTCTCTAATTGTCGGGTTCATTGTCTTCTACCTCTCACCAATTTCTTCTCTAATATTGATTATTCGTTGGGTTCATCATCTTTGATTTCTCACCAGAAAAGCTAATAACTTTAGTTCATCGTCTTCGACTTCTCATCGTCTACGGTGTCACATGAAGTGGGTCTTTGACTTCCTTCTTCACGCTTCTTCACCGTTTCCACATCGTCTTCGACGTCATAGGAAGTGCGTCTTCGATTCCTTTTTCGGCTTCTTCACCATTACCATTTGAAGATCACAATGGAAGCCAAAGGTGCTCTATGTCTGTTTTCTTCCATTTCCACTTTTGTTTATCATGCTTTACTAGATTGTGGGTTTTCATATACTAGTGGATTCGTTTGTGTTTCTTCATCATTAGAGACACAGAATAATAGTATGAGACCTGTGTTTTTTAATTCAATCCAATTAGTACTATTGAATTAACAAGATATTTGTTAAAATTCCAACTGTTATATGTTCGTTTTGTGACTCTTCAGCATCTTTTATACTGGTTCTAGATAATTGTTTGATACACTAGTGATTTGGGGTGTGATAATTAATCGGAGAGGTCTAGGTTGGCATTATCATTTCAATGTGCAGTCTGGACATAGTATTTTGGCAATCTGCATTTAGTTTTGGTAGCTCTTGGAGAAATTCATGTGCTATGCATTTTGATTGTCATGTTTGTGGGCTAGTTGTTAGTCAGTGACTTAAGAAGTTTTATTGGCTGTCACATCTTGTGTGCTAACTATTTAGCATATTCACTTTAGATTGTAATATGGTAGTTGCAGTGTCTAAGCTATTTTAAATTCTAATATGCTTGTTGCAGTGTGTAGTTGATAATATTATTCTTGTAACCTAATAAACATACTGTTTATCACAGAACGTAGATGCTATTATGTTGGAAATAGTAAGGATGATTAGTTCCTATGGATTGATGATTTCACTTAAGATATTGGTAGTTTTAGTCTTGTTCTTCCATTTCCATATTATAGCCAGTACTTGCATATGATTACTTATTTGACTCCCGTGGATTTGTTTGCAAAATTCCTTATTCCTTTTGATCTTTGCCTGCTCATACCCTTCCTAGCTTTTACAGTCTTCAACTTAAAATATTACACCTTATGAGGTGCAGTTGTTTGTATAGGGTGTTTATGTTTTTAAAAAAAATCATTAATATTTTTAATTCTGATATTTACTAATGGGAGTGAGTTATGACTATCACGGGTTATTTAATTCAGCTCATAAAATGAAAATGAGGAAAAAAAAAACTGATACTGATACTGTTGCATCCTTTATAGGAGAATGCACAAAAAATTGCCGAGTTCCTTGCTTCTCATCCATGAGTGAAGAAAGTTAACTACGCTAGTCTCCCTGGTCATCCTGGACGTCAGCTACACTATTCTCAGGTGTTGTTAAATAGGTGGACGTTTATGGTTATTACTACAATTTTATAAACAAATCATATTATTAATGCCTTGTGTTTGCTTTTGCAGTCAAAAGGGGCAGGATCTGTGCTCAGCTTCCTGATAGGATCATTGGCACTGTCAAAGCATATTACTGAGAATACAAAGTACTTCAGCATTACTGTCAGTTTTGGTAAGTATACTTTTTATTTAAATCACATACCCATAGCTGCAGATTTTTTCATTTGAAATTTTTTGGAATCAGTAGTGGAAATTTGTGAGATATCCAGTGTCAAGTCAGATGATGATAGAGTTCTGTACCATCTATGTTTTTGTGTCAAGTAGGGGCTCATTTTGTTCCCAATTTCAATTAAATTTGATTGGCTTCTCTGTATGTCCCTTGTGTGTTTTTATCCCTTTCTTATTCTGACCATCTGATCAACTATAACAATATTTAATAATTAATTTTTTAGTATAGACACCCGAATCTACTTCACAAGAATGAAATGTAATGAACTAGCCTCCAGTACAATTTTTAAAATTCATTTTATTCAAATAAATGAAATCATAATTTTAACCCTATTTGTTAACTTCAAGTCTTCAACGAAATGCACTTGACAAAATAAGCTATGTTTTTAAAAACTAGGTTTGACAAAAGGTATGTTCCTGCATTAATTTTTAAAAGGTATGTTCGTGCATTTAAATTTTTGGATTCATTAGAAACCTTCTTTGTGTCATGGACAGAAATTGCTTTATGTGCATAGATGGATCTTGAGTTCTCTTTATGTTGTACTGAGATGAGATATATACCATCACTTCTTTGTCATTTTTTGTTATCTTTTTGTTTCCCCCCTTAGTTAGGTCCTCATGACTGCAGTTTATTCTTGTATTTCTAGGTTTGGAATGTTTTATTATGTGCATGTTGTTGAATTGAATTTGTTCATATAAGACTTCCGCATTTTACATTTCATTTTGCAACAAATATACCTACCCATTCTTTGATGTTTGTTTATCCTTGAAAACATGCTTTTCTGTGACATGGTTTGACAGGCAGCTGCACATATCTATTTTCGTAGGGGATCGTAGTTTGAAACCAAATCCAAATATCCTATATTGTATACAAATTACCTTTCTTCATCATTGTTGAACAAATTGCTGACATGTTCTGTATTGTTTAAATCAACATTCAATTTTGTTAATATGTATATACTGTTTCATTATCTGAATGAGTGTAATACTGTTTTTCAGGGTCTACGGATACGATGGCTGGCCTGGTAGTGCACTGCGGTGGATATCGGAAGGATAACCAGTTCATCGGTCCGATTTCTTTTGCATGTTGTCTCACCAATAAGGCTCAAGAAATATACAGTGAATTGTTGGAAAGGATATACCACCAGATTGGGGTTAGCAGCGACATATTTTCCCTGAAGATAAGTTCACAGCTTAAAATGGAGACTGGGAGATTTACATTATCTATTGCAACTGATGATGATCTAAATTGTGTGCTTTCTCAAAAGCAATCAGATTGGTATGAAGTTCATGTAGAAGTGGTCGATAATTCTGTACCGGCAGCGGCAATTGAAAATGTATTTCGAACTCCAACAAAGGCAACACATACAACAATCAATGTATCATGTACACTGTCTCCTTTTAAACCCATTGAGCAACACTCCCTAGTTGATATCCCACACTACAGATCAGTGAGCGGTAGCAACCACTGATCATGGGTTGGGTCTATGACTTCACCTATATTTACATCAAGGGAGAGTGATCATGGGACTCTAGCATCAACTAACCAGAAGGCAAAGGTAGATGATAGAGATGTTTGTGAAACCGCCGATAGGGGGGATGAGTATGGTATCGGTGGTTATACTAGTGATGATCCTAAAGATTTTTCGAAAGTTGCTCAATGTGATGGTCAAGCGGCAACAGGTGAGAGAGAAGAACCAGGGGCTAATGGAACAGCCAATAGTTCTATACCTTCTATGGCATCACGGTGGAAAATACCGGGGTTAGAATTGTACTCAATTCAACCAGTTAGATCAAAGGAATTTTTTGAAGACAGAGACCAAGGTCCAATATACAAAGGACAGATTTTCAAGGACAAGAAAACGATGAAGCATTATATAGAGAATTATGCATTGACACAGAGGTTTGAGTTGAAGGTTAAGCGATCGACGAAGACAAGATTCGCCGCAACATGTAGAAATAGTAATTGTGAATGGGTTGTTCGAGTAGGGAAGCTGAAAAATGGGACTTACTGGCATGTTAAGTCCCTCGTTAAGGAGCACACATGTACTAATGATGACAACTATAGCATGCAGTTCAGTCGGGTAAGTTCCATGATAATAGGGGAAATGTTTGCAAAAAAATTGTCTGATCCAGGATGTAACATCCGTCCTATAGATATTATGACTGAAGTGAGGGAGCGGCACGACATTAATCTCAAGTACAATAAAGCCTACAGGTCAACGAACCATGCTTTGAATACGGTATTTGGCGATCCGTGGGAGTCCTTTAAAAGGTTGCTGGAATTCTTTTACATGTTGGAACAATCCAACCCTGGGGCCGTAACTAAGATTGACACTGACTCGGAAAATCGGTTCGCATATGGATTCATGTCACTCGGGGCTTCTATAGCGGAATTTAATGAAGTTATTAGGCCAATTATCGCCATTGATGCTACCCACTCAAAGTGTAAGACCAAGGGTGTTTTGTTAGTTGTGGCATGCAAGGACGGAAATGAGATGATATACCCTTTAGCATTTGGGTTTGCAAATTCTGAATGCACCGAGTCATGGACATGGTTCTTAAGGCAACTACGCAATGTGATAGTGGATCCTAAACGTGTGATGATAGTTTCAGATCGGTACACGGGTATCATTGGAAGGATGGCAGAAATTTTCCCCGATGCAGCACATGGGTTTTGTGCATACCACTTGGCACAAAATCTAAGGAAAATGTGCAAGCAACGGGATGATGTGATTAAGCTTTACTACCGTGCCACTTATACATATTGTATTGAGGAATTCGAATGTGAAATGGCTGAGTTAAAAGACATCCATCGTAAGTGCTACGATAATCTCCTAGAGATTGGGTTAGAGAAAATTTCAAGTGTACATAGCTCTAAAAGGAGGTACAAAATGATGACTACCAACATTGTCGAGTCAATGAATTATTGTTTACTTGCAATCTGGAAGTTACCTATCGCATCTATTGCTGAATCCATCCGAGATTTGTTGCAAAGATGGTTCCATGACCGTCGGACAAATGCACGTGAAATGTCTACTTATTTGACTCAATATGCGGACGATCACATTAAACAGAGGGTATTACAGTCACAACGATGTGAGGTTCACCCTATCGATTGCAATAGATTCAAGGTAGACGACAAATGGATGCCCGCAATTGTTGACTTGGAACAACGTTCCTGCTCATGTCGTCAATGGGATCTAGATGAGTTACCATGTATTTATGTCATGGCGGTTGCTAGGTATGTTTTACGTTCTTCGTGTGTTTTATACTTTTATTTAATTTGTTAATGTGATTTTATTATATGTTTATTATATATTTGCAAACATGTTTTCTGGAATATATTTCCATCATTTCCACTCTCTCCATATATATATATGATCTGTATCATCAATAGTGAACTTTTATGTGATGCAATACAGTGAATAAAAAAGAGTGAACTTTTATATCAAAAACAGACCTGAAGATCTAAGTTAAATAGACAGTATTGTACGTAGTACAATATGTAGCCCATAAAGACAGTACTGTACGTAGTACAATATATATTCCATCAGAATATATATATATATATTGTATACTTTTATTTAATTTGTTAGTTTGATTTTATTATATGTTTATTTGTGTGCTTTGTACTAGGTTGAAAGGTATGCCCATAAACGCATTGTGTTCTGACTTTTACACCACGGGATGGCTAAACATGCTTACAGCATGCCTGTGAACCCTGTTCCAAGACCAGAAACATAGAACATTCCTGATGAAATTCGTGATCGCATTGTATTGCCATGGAAGAAAAAGCGTTTGATTGGAAGACCAAAAAAGTCAAGGACACCATCTGCTGGAGAGTTTCGAAAGCAAAAACAGTGTTCGAATTGTCGTGACAAAGGCTACAACAAAAGAAGCTGTCCAAACCCATCATCTAGCACAAGCAAACCAGTAAAAAAAGCACGTGCTTGCAGCATTTGCAAAAAAGAAGGACATAATAGATTGAAGTGCCCAGATGCACCACCCAACACCAGTTCGAATGACACAGACGATGAAATCAATAGACTGAAGTGCCCCGATGGATGGTTAATTTAAGTATTTGTCATTACTATTTGTAGCACATTAATATCCATTTGTGAGGATATATTTAGTTTAAGTTTTTTTTTATGCATACATTATAACTGATTATGTTCTTAGGGTGTTATGTTGTATGTGAAAGCTTAGTATTTATGTTTTCTGGAATATATTTGCAAACAGGTGGCTGCGAATATTTGTGGTGTTGTGTTGAATGAGAAAACTTGGTATATATGTTTTCTGCAATATGTTGGCAAACAGGTGGTGGCAAATATTTGTGATGTTGTGTTGTATGTGAAAACTTGGTAATTATGTTTTCTTCCAAACAGGTGGTTGTGAATATTTGTGGTATTGTGTTGTATGTTAAAATTTAGTATTTATGTTTTTTGGAATGCATTTGCAAACAGGTTTTTGCGAATATTTGTGGTGGTGTTATATGTGAAAACTTAGTATTTATGTTTTCTTGAATATATTTGCAAACTGGTTGCGAATATTTGTGGTGGTGTTGTATGTAAAAACTTGGTATATATGCTTTATGGAAAACATAATTCCAGAGCTTACAATATTGACCCCCAGGCTCATAAAAGTGATTCCCGGACTAAGAAGAAAAACAGGGTTTATAAAAATACACCCTATTAGATAGTAATTAAATAAGGAGACGTTATCAGGAATAAGGGTATGACATACAGAAATATAAACAAGCAGGATCAACTATAGTAATAAATTAACAATTAATTTTTTTATGATATACACCCGAATCTACTTCACAAATGGACGTGCACCCATTACACACAATGATTTTAACTAGTTGTGGACTTAGTCTCACGTACTCGATTTCGGATGTTTTATCCAACACCAAAATATGGCCACCTCATGCGAGAGGATTCCTACGGTGTCGCCAAACATATTTAGAAGACGTAAAGATAACATTTAAGCGAACACATAATTCCCGGGCATACATTATTGACTCCCGGGCTCACAACAGTGGTTCCCGGGCTCAGACGATAAAACACCGGGCTTATAAAAATACACACAATTAGATAGTAATTTAAAAAGGAGACGTTATCAGGAATAAAGACATGACATAAAGAAATATAAACAAGCAGGATCAACTATACTAATAAATTAAAAAATAATTTTTTTAAGATATACACCCGAATCTATTTCACAAGTGGACGTTCACCCATTACACATAATGATTTTAACTAGTTGTGGACTTAGTCTCCCGTACTCGATTTCAGATGTTTTATACAACACCAAAATATGACCACCTCATGCAAGAGAACACCTGCGGTGTCGCCAAACATATTTAGAAGACGTAAAGATAACATTTATTCGAACACATAATTCCCAGTCTTACATTATTGACTTTCGGGCTCACAACGGTGGTTCCCGGGCTCAGATGATAAAACACTGGGCTTATAAAAACACACACAATTAGATAGTAATTAAAAAAGGAGACGTTATCAGGAATAAGGGCATGAAATAAAGAAATATAAACAAGCAGGATCAACTATGGTAATAAATTAAAAATTAATTTTTTTACGATATACACCCGAATCTATTTCACAAGTGGACGTTCACCCATTACACATAATGATTTTAACTAGTTGTAGACTTAGTCTCACATACTCGATTTTGGATGTTTTATCCAACACCAAAATATGACCACCTCATGCGAGAGGACTCATGCGGTGTCGCCAAACATATTTAGAAGACGTAAAGATAACATTTAATCGAACACACAATTCCCAGACTTACATTATTGACTCCCGGGCTCACAACAGTGGTTCCCGGGCTTAGACGATAAAACACCGGACTTATAAAAATACACACAATTAGATAGTAATTAAAAAAGGAGACATTATCAGGAATAAGGGCATGACATAAAGAAATATAAACAAGCAGGATCAATTATAGTAATAAATTAAAAATTAATATTTTTAAGATATACACCCGAATCTACTTCACAAGTGGACGTTCACCTATTACACATAATGATTTTAACTAGTTGTGGACTTAGTCTCCCGTACTCGATTTCAGATGTTTTATCCAACACCAAAATATGACCACCTCATACGAGAGGACACCTGCGGTGTCGCCAAACATATTTAGAAGACATAAAGATAACATTTATTCGAACACATAATTCCCGGGCTTACATTATTGACTTCCGGGCTCACAACAGTGGTTCCCGAGCTAAGACGATAAAACACCGGGCTTATAAAAACACACACAATTAGATAGTAATTAAAAAAGGAGACGTTATCAGGAATAAAGACATGAAATAAAGAAATATAAACAACCAGGATCAACTATAGTAATAAATTAAAAATTAATTTTTTTACAATATACACCCGATTCTATTTCACAAGTGGACGTTCACCCATTACACATAATGATTTTAACTAGTTGTAGACTTAGTCTCACGTACTCGATTTCGGATGTTTTATCCAACACCAAAATAAGACCACCTCATGCGAGAGGACTCTTGCAGTTT
The DNA here is from genome assembly GCA_035582765.1 of Acer negundo. Classification (NCBI taxonomy): domain Eukaryota; kingdom Viridiplantae; phylum Streptophyta; class Magnoliopsida; order Sapindales; family Sapindaceae; genus Acer; species Acer negundo. The sequence continues at coordinate 28,293,481 of CM069237.1, forward strand.
CGCCAAACATATTTAGAAGACGTAAAGATAACATTTATTGAAACACACATAATTCCCGGGCTTATATTATTGACTCCCGAGCTCACAACAGTGATTCCCGGGCTCAGACGATAAAACACTGGGCTTATAAAAATACACAAAATTAGATAGTAATTAAAAAAGGAGACATTATCAGGAATAAGGGCATGACATAAAGAAATATAAACAAGTAGGATCAACTATAGTAATAAATTAAAAATTAATTTTTTTAGGATATACACCCGAATCTTCTTCACAACTGGACGTGCACCCATTACACATAATGATTTTAACTAGTTGTAAACTTAGTCTCACGTACTCGATTTCGGATGTTTTATCCAACACCAAAATATGACCACCTCATGCGAGAGGACTCCTGCGGTGTCGCCAAACATAATTAGAAGACGTAAAGATAACATTTATTCGAACACATAATTCCCGGGCTTACATTATTGACTCCCGAGCTCACAACAGTGGTTCCCGGGCTCAGACGATAAAACACCGGGCTTATAAAAATACACACAATCAGATAGTAATTAAAAAAGGAGACGTTATCAGGAATAAGGGCATGACATAAAGAAATATAAACAAGCAGGATCAACTATAGTAATAAATTAAAAATTAATTTTTTTAAGATATACACCCGAATCTATTTCACAAGTGGACGTTCACCCATTACACATAATGATTTTAATTAGTTGTAGACTTAGTCTCACGTACTCGATTTCGGATGTTTTATCCAACACCAAAATATGACCACCTCATGTGAGAGGACTCCTGCGGTGTCGCCAAACATATTTAGAAGACGTAAAGATAACATTTATTCGAACACATAATTCCCGGGCTTACATTATTGACTCCCGGGCTCACAACAGTGGTTCCCAGGCTCAGACGATAAAACACCGAACTTATAAAAATACACACAATTAGATAGTAATTGAAAAAGGAGACGTTATCAGGAATAAGGGCATTACATAAATAAATATAAACAAGCAGGATCAACTATAGTAATAAATTAAAAATTAATTTTTTTTAGATATACACCCGAATCTACTTCACAAGTGGACGTTCACCTATTACACATAATGATTTTAACTAGTTGTAGACTTAGTCTCACGTACTCGATTTGGGATGTTTTATCCAACACCAAAATATGACCACCTCATGCGAGAGGACTCATACGGTGTCGCCAAACATATTTAGAAGATGTAAAGATAACATTTATTCGAACACATAATTCCCGGGTTTACATTATTGACTCCCGGGCTCACAACAGTGGTTCCCGGGCTCAGACGATAAAACACCGAGCTTATAAAAATACACACAATCAGATAGTAATTGAAAAATGAGACGTTATCAGGAATAAGGGCATGACATGAAGAAATATAAACAAGCAGGATCAACTATAGTAATAAATTAAAAATTAATTTTTTTACGATATACACCCGAATCTACTTAAGGAGCAGGGCAAGAAGGATCTTAAGGAGGTAATATACCTCCATGAACCAGCTTGAGCAAAGTGTGGAATGTATTGCCTTGTACAGAATATTTAGTATTTATTTATTTATTTTATTTACTTATTTTTGTAAGAGCCTTTCGGCTCGCATTTGTTTTTGATGTTTGTTTTTGAGTTTTGGAGAGATTGCAGATAATTGAGGTTGTTGGATTTGAATGGATTGCGAAAAGAAGAAAAAAAAAACATAGAAAAAGGGTGGTTCATAAATTTTTCCAGTTTTTGTTAGAGTGTACCGCACCAAGCAATAGGGTGTACTGCGTTCGAACCGCGAAATTCAACTTTGATGCACTGCCAACTTTCGCGGTTCATCTTGTTGAAGCGAATAGCGAGATGAACCACGAAATATTCCCACAAACAAATTCAGCTGCTAACATTCGCGGTTCATCTCATCAGAGTGAACCGCGAAACACGAAGAGCGACACCCCCTCACTTAGAAAACGATGTCGTTTTGCATGTATGTATATAAGGTTTGTCACACCACTGTTCCAACTGTTGATTTTCTTTCAATTTTGTAATTTTCTCTCTCACTCACTGTTCTACTTCAAAACTGAAACTCTCTCTCTCTCTCAAGGATCGTTTGAAGCTTTTAAGGTATGTAATTTTCCCCAAATCTCTTTCATTTCATCATCTAATCACATCTTAGCCTCTCTTCTTCTTGATTGAAACGAATTTGTGCTTGAATTTTAGAAGATTTTAGAAGCTAGGGTTCCGAAAATTTAGGGTTTTTGTATGAAATTTATTTTTATTGAATTCTTGGGTTTCGAGAGCATGAATTGTAGAGAAAAACGAATGGATTTCATTTCTTTTGCCATGGATTTCCATGAGTTTGGTTCTTGTATGGTTCACTTTGAAATTTTCGAATTTTATTTTGATTTTTTTGGTGAAATTTCGAATTTTGATCTATATATATATTGAATGCAAGTGGTTTTTGTATATTATTATAACTTGTGTTTTAAATTTTAGTATTTTTGTTAGTTTTTTCTTGGTGTAAATTCTGGAATATATATGATTGTTGGCAAATTTTGATTTTGTTTGTTTTTTCTTGACAGTGTTTTGCATGTTACTTTACTTTTGTGCATTGTGGTGCTTTTTTTTAAAATTTATGGAACAAGCATGCTTGTTTTTAATTGGTTTTTGTTTAGAATAAATGTTGTGATGTGGTAGTATTGAGATTATTGTTAGATGTTTAAGAGTGGTGAAAATTTTTGTGTGGTTAGTTTTCCGAGCAGAAGCATCACAGTGGAAATGGCAAAGACCAGGGGAGTGAAGAAGAAAACTACTCCAGCTGAAAAAAGGGACCATGGGGTCTGCTTCAAGGGTTCCAACAATTTGTATACAAAATCGTGATTACTCTAGGAGGATGGAGAAGTTGAACAAAATGAAGACTATTTTTGAAAGGGGGATTGTTATTGATGATTTTAAGGATACCCAAATTGCGGAGATTGTGAAAAAAAGGAAATGGCAGAACTTTATTAGAGTTTCAACAAGGGCAAATATGACTTTAATTAAAGAGTTCTATGCCAACATGGATCCAGATGTAGTTAAAAAGGGTGGGCCAGTTTTGGTAAGGGACCATGAGTTTAAGATTTCGGCGAAAATGATAAATGCACATTTTAGTACGCCGAATTTTGTGGACCTTTCCAAAGGATATGAAGGTGTTGATGTGCCCAAAGCAGAGAAACTTCTGGCACTTAGAGGCCCAGCAAATGGTAGATTTGAGGAGGGAGCAGAGTTGCACCAATCTCAACTTCCTCAGTGGCTGGGATTTTTGAATGTGTTTAATTCTTACTCGCTCATGCCAGTTTTGTATAGGACCACAATTTCAGAGTTTCGTGCGGACATCCTATATAGCTACGTTATAGGCACGAAGATAGATGATGGGCAGGTGATATTAGGTGCCATTTTAGAAGCCGGGAAGATCAGTTTCATGAGAGGTGCAAAGCCTAAACAAATTATTTTTCCAACACTTATTACTGCCTTTCTACAGAAGGATGGGGTTGAAGAGCTAGGCAGTGATAAGTTGAGATCTAGCCCCATGGGAGACCTGAACCACAGATCTTGGAATGACGTAGTTAGCAAGACAAATGGCAGAAAGAGAAGGAGGACAGCCGGGTCCGACCAAGAGGCCGAATATGATTTTGAGGGCTTGGATCCAGAGTCCGATAAGGAGGGTGTTGATTATGAGGCAGATTCAGAGCGATCCAAGCTGGACCAAATTTTGAATGCAATTCAGTTACTTCATTCCAGGATGGACTCTTTTGAGGATGAGATTAGAAGGCATCTTCGTATGCCTGTTTATCTCAAGAGAGCAGCTGGGTCGACGCCAGGTATTTCCATTTCGAAAGCGCATGTTGCTCAGAGGGCCACTGAAGAGGCGGAAAAGAAGAGGGCAGAGGATGAGGCAGGCCGTTCTGACAAGGGCAAGACGCCAGCGTCAAGGCGGAACAGCGCATAGCATGCATTTTACTTTTTGTCATCTATTGCTTTTATTTTAGTCTTTCAAAAACTAAACTCTTTAGCTGTTTTGATGTAATTACTTGTGGATACTTCAGTTCAGTTTTTGCCATGCTTTATTTTATCAGGAATTAGGATGTTTTTTATGCTTTTCCCTTTCTTAACTTTCTTTGTCCAACTTCTGAATCAAATGTTAATAACATTGTGGACAATGTTGGTTTCGGATTGGGGGTACAACCATTTCGGTTTAGTTGGTTTATTTCTTTTGCCATGTGAAATTGTAAAAATTTTTTAAATTTTTTTACTTTTTCCTACGCTAAATCGTTTTGGTGCAACTTTTGTGTGTAATTATTTATGCCTTTCGAGTCAAATTTTGAGCAGTTTATTCTACTCGTTTGAGATGCTATTGGGTCGGATTAGTACAGACATTTATGCATGTTTTGAGTCACTAGGATTGTGCTTGCCAAAGTTACACCACATGGCTTTCACACATCCTACCAGACTCGTTAATGTCCCAGTTAAGAGGGTAGCGCGCTTAAGAAGTTTAGACCATTAGTGGAGACTACCCGTGCACGTTTTCAGAGCCTATATTGCTCCACTTGAGTGAAATTTTCTGTTGGCCTCATAATACACTTATCAATTAGGCAATCTAGGAAAAACTAATTTTAATTAAACACTTTTGAGCATGTGTTCAGTTTTACTGTGGTTTCGTTTTCGCATGTCCCAAGCCTTTAGAGATGAAGTAGGCATATTTGTAACCGTTCAAATGGCCTAAACACATCCCATAACCATGTGCTTAATTGACCAAGTACAAATGGCATACCCAATATCACACTCCACCACAAATATCCCAAAACACATTACCAACCCTTTTGCTATGATCATGTTTAGAAATGAATAAAAATGTGCTCAAGTAAATTTTTCAGTGGGATGAGCCAGTAAAAAAGTGTACGTCAATTGTGTATATTGTAAAAAAAAAAAAAAATAAAAAAAAATAATAATAACGCAAAATGCGTGACAGATAGAGTATATCAATGTATATAAGCTTGTTAATTTGTACAAAGTCAGTAAAGCGTTTAAAAGCTAAAATGTGTAAAAAAAAGCTTGTTAATTTGTTAATTTCCTTGATATTACCATGTTATAATGTTTAAATAATGTATTTGTAGGTTATTTTGGTTTAAAAGGACTCTACGCATGATTTCAGGGGCTTTCAGGCAAAAAAAGGGGTTTTCGTTGGACATCTCGTCAAAGCGTATAGCGAGACGTACCGCGAGATTGAAGACATATTCACTGCCAACTTTCGTTAAACATCTCGTCGAAGGGTATAGCGAGACGTACCGTGAGATTGAAGACATGATTCACTGCCAACTTTCGTTAAACATCTGGTCGAAGCGTATAGCGAGACGTACTGCGAGATTGAAGACATGATCCACTACCAACTTTTGTTAAACATCTCGTCGAAGCGTATAACGACACGTACCATGATATTGAAGACAAAATCAGTTGCCAACTTTCGCAGTTCATCTCGTTGAAGCGTATATAAAGACGTACCTCGAGATTGAAGACATGATCCACTGCCAACTTTCGTTAAACATCTCGTCGAAGCGTATAGCGACACGTACCGCGATATTGAAGACAAAATCAGCTGCCAACTTTCGCGGTTCATCTCGTTGAAGCGTATAGCAAGACGTACCGCGAAATGGAAGACCAAAATCAGCTGCCAACTTTCATGGTTTAGTTCGTTGAAGCGTATATCAAGACGTACCGCGAGATTGAAGACATGATCCACTGCCAACTTTCCTTAAACATCTCGTCGAAGCGTATAGCGAGACGTACTGCGAGATTGAAAACATGATCTACTACCAACTTTCGTTAAACATCTCGTCGAAGCGTATAGCGACACGTACCGTGATATTGAAGACAAAATCAGTTGCCAACTTTCGCGGTTCATCTCGTTGAAGCGTATATCAAGACGTACCTTGAGATTGAAGACATGATCCACTGCCAACTTTCGTTAAACATCTCGTCGAAGCGTATAGCGACACGTACCGCGATATTGAAGACAAAATCAGCTGCCAACTTTCGCGGTTCATCTCGTTGAAGCGTATAGCAAGACGTACCATGAAATGGAAGACCAAAATCAGCTGCCAACTTTCACGGTTTAGTTCGTTGAAGCGTATATCAAGACGTACCGCGATATTGAAGACATGATCCACTGCCAACTTTCCTTAAACATCTCGTCGAAGCGTATAGCAACACGTACCACGATATTGAAGACAAAATCAGCTGCCAACTTTCGCGGTTCATCTCGTTGAAGCATATAGCAAGACGTACCGCGAAATGGAAGACCAAAATCAGCTGCCAACTTTCGCGGTTTAGTTCGTTGAGGCGTATATCAGGAAGTACCGTGAGATTGAAGACATGGTCCACTGCCAACTTTCGTTAAACATCTCGTCGAAGCGTATAGCGACACGTACCGCGATATTGAAGACAAAATCAGCTGCCAACTTTCGCGGTTCATCTCATTGAAGCGTATAGCAAGACGTACCGCGAAATGGAAGACCAAAATCAGCTGCCAACTTTCGCGGTTTAGTTTGTCAAAGTGAACCGCGTTAGGCAAAATCGCGTACCGCGAGTCTCTTCATGAATCGTTTCGTAAAACGTTTCGTCGAAACGAATTGCGAGACGTATCCCGAGATGACTGTCACCACTTGTTTTTCACCATTTTTGGGACCCACTTTAACCTATATATATATATATATAAACAAGCATGATCCATAATAATAATAATAATAATAATAATAATAATAATAATAATAATAATAATAATAATAATAATAATAAAATTAATTTTTTAGGATAAACACCCGAATCTATTTAATTGATTTTATTAGGTGATGTTATCCAGAATAAGCATGATCAACTATAATTATAATAATAATAAATATTATTGAAAGTTTATTTTAAACGTTACAATATTTCAAGATAATGGACCGCAATTGGCGACCATTACGGGCTTGGATGTCATGCCGGATCTGGAGCCGACCTTTTCAACCGCTTTCATTACATCAAATCCCTCAATGACCTGACCAAAGATGATGTGCTTGCCATCGAGCCACTCTGTCTTGTCGGCACAGATGAAGAACTGGGAGCTGTTTTTTCTTGGGCCGGTATTGGCTATGGAGAGGATCCCTGGACCGGTGTGCTGGTTTACGAAGTTTTCGTTTGTGAAACTAACTCCATAGATGGACTCACCTCCGGTTCCATTTCCGTCAATGATGTCTCCACCATGGAATATGAACCCGGGTATTACGCGGTGGAAGGTTGTTCCCTTATAATGGAGTGGCTTCCTGATCTTACCGATTCCTTTCTCGCCGGTACAGAGAGCCTGAAAGTTTCTGCTGTTATCGGGACACTATTAGCGAAGAGCTCGATCACAAGTCTACCAGTCGGATGTCTGTCGATATTTAGGTCAAAGAACACTCTAGGGTTCGCCATTCTCTCCTAATTCAACAGAAAAACAATTAAAAAAAGGACATAAATCACAAATATATAAAAAAGGCATGATACAGTACAATATTAAAAAAATATATATTCAACATGTATACAGAATACTGGGCTCAAAAGATCATTCTCCAAGCTCAAAATATTAAGATCCAGGCTGAAAAGGTTAAGTTCTGAGCCTAAAATCAAATACCCACATACAGAGTTTGATTCAATTAGGAGACATTGTCCAAAATAAGGAATGAAGTCAAATAACACTCAAGGGTTTTCCATTCTCTCCTAATTCAATAGAAAATGTAGGTTGTAGAAGAGATGTATAAATGTAGAGATGAAGATTTGAATGCAAAATTAATTTTTTTTGAAAGAATGAAGTAGAACACCTGCAGATCTGGCAAGTAGGAGAGGTGAAGTTGATAGTGAAAATGGAGGGTTGAGAGGGATGAGAAAAGAGAAATAATGATAATATGACTTTTTGGGTGGTCTTTAATAGAGATCTAGGTATTAGATGATAGTGGGCTACAGCTGTATTAAATACCCCAAATAATAATTTCGGTGTGCTCAAAATAGCAATAATAATAATAATAATAATAATAATAATAATAATAATAATAACACATATGCAGAATATCGGGCTTAGAAGATTAATTTCCAGTCTCAAAATATTGATTACCGGGCTCAAATGATTAAGATCCGGGCTTAAAATGAAATACTCACATTTAGAGTCTAAATAAATTAGAAGATATTATCCAAAATAAGGGCATAACATAGAAATATATATACAAAGCATGATCCACGACGATAATAAAAATTATAAAAAAATTACTATTCAACACATGCAGAATACTAAGCTCAAAAGATTATTACCCTGGCTCAGAAGATTTTAGATCCGGGCCCAAAATATCTATTTAGAAAAATCCTTAGTCGATGCATGTACAAAATCCCAGGCTCAAAAGATTAATCCCCAGGCTTAAAAGATTGTTTACCGGCTCAAAATGAAAATTTTCCACTAAGAGTTTAATTAATTAAAATCCACCACAGATATTCTATACAATAGTGCCCCCCCATTATGGTTAATCAATATCAGAACCACATTCCCATTCTATAACTTCTCTTCTATAACTCCGTTTATAAACAAATCCAATGCCATTGCCTCACGAATGGCAGGTATATCATTTTGTCCAAATTTGTTAGTCCACGTTAGAGAGGTGCCAGAGAGTATAAGTTCTGCATACTTAAGCATGAACGCACCGCAACTTATACTGCAACATATTAATGGACAAAAATAAATATAAATGATCCAAAATGAAGAAATTGTGTCAGTACTAGTAATCAAAAACCTATATCCGTCATCCTGCTGCGGAATAAAATTTTTGTTGATATTTTCTGCTAAGAATGCATTATTTCTCGGTTTGATTCCCAATTCTTCATAGTAACCTGCTCGGTGCAAAATGGAGGGCAACAGATAAAGAAGGCAACTAATTTCTCTTAACTTGTAATTTTTTTCGTTGTGGCCCCACATTGAATCAAACAGATTTACCTTTCCTTCTTTTAGAAGTACTTGGCAAAGAACCCAGTGGCCACCGGTGTTGCATGGTATCAACACCTGTATACACAATACAAAGGTTATGACTAAAAAGAAATGTTTAGACTCTATAAAACAAAACAACTACGTCGGGCTTCCAAGTATTTGTTTTAGATTCTATCATTCTTCATCTTCAACAATTTTCTTTTGAACTCACCAATTCTAAAAATACAATAAGTCAAGGCTAGTTCTATCAGGTACTTACCGATTCCATTGTCCACCAAGGCTGGTTGTATAAAGAATCATCACCACGAACATAAGGTAAACAATGTTCTTCGGGCTCGAATTCTAAAGGTAAAAACTCCGGGTATTCATCCCAAACTTCTAAAATCTGAGGAGCAGGCGATATCTTCTTTCTGCCCTTCCGAATCGCCTCATTTTCTGTTTCCAGCGTGGCCCTCTCAACTTTTTTTTACTGCCCTTTCAACTTTTATTCTCTCCATTTCAATAGACCATGCATTTTTCAATTGGACCTGTATAATGATTTGAGTACAATTATTTCGATGTTACAATGATTCAAAGTAACTTATTGCTCGGAATAAAGTGATGAACTTACAAAAAACGTGCACGTGGCAAATGTGATATTCTGCAAGTAGTTAACATTTACTGTCGAACGCCTCCTCCACAAAATATCCATGTAGCTGTCAATGTGCTATGTATATCGAATGATGGACATTAGTTAACTAGTGACATAAATCCTTATTAAAACCAGAGAGAAACAATAATTTTTTTTACCAAGTTCGATATCCATTCGTTCTTGTCCGCCATCTGCTTGAAGTCTGTAGGAAACATATGCTGTTGCATTTGCCCGACATATACCCTTTTATTAATTTATGGTTAAACTTTATATTGGGAACAAAATTTCACACATTAAAATACCAATATAAAGGAGACGATGAGGGGACTATTACTTAGTTCGGTTTTTGCCGGTCAGAAAAGACACGAATTTAATATAATTAGATTCAGCCTAAGTTGATAGTTCCTCCAGCTGATTTGATTTCTTTTTTATCTTTTTGGGCATTGGATCAGTCCATGGGCTCCCAAGATACCTTGATCGCTTTCGATCCCTAATCTTATTTTGATCCTTGTATTGAACATTAGGGTCAGCCTTGTCAAGAGCTATCACACTATCATCACTGCTAGGAACCAATATGTTCACTGCAGGAGATGGGTAATCGTCGACAGCTATTCCCTGAACTTGAACTGTGGTACATGCTGCTGTGTGGCAAGCAGAACGGAATTGTTGATCTCATCCATTTCAGATGGGTTGAATAACACATATTCAGTTGATACCTGCACCAATGATAACAATAGGAAAAATTCTTTTAATACTTGTAAACCATAGAATAAATTATTAAAGCATTAAATGTTAAATGTTTTAAGTGATCGATCTGTGAAGATATATGATGTTGTTAACTATGACATGATGCACATGATCCAACTACCATTTATTCCTAGTGCTACTGAATGGGTCTACAAACAAGGAGATATCAAAGCTCGGCTTGCCATTAGTGATAGGAATTCCTCATTTGTGCATATCTATGATGCACTTCAAATGCTTAGCATATAGCTTCTCAGGGTGATATTTTACATGCAAGGAAAGCAAAGTTTCTCCTTAAAATGCATTTCATTAATTAATATTAAAGCACTGTTGTTACTAGACAATGGTGAGTGATTTCACAATACAAATAAAACTTGAAAAGGTCACAATCACAGGTAAAAAATTTCCATTTGAATACCTCAAATTCATTTTAGAGTGATATCTTAGCATTCATGTTATGATAACAAAAGCACAAGTGCACAACTCCGTAGGTATCCATATTGTGCATTTACTAATTTTTTAAAAACACTTTTTATAATTATTGAATGGCTTAAAGTTGCAAACAAACATCCTATAACTTGCCACATCCATTGGTTACAGCCAAGACATTTCTTACATGGGTATTTGTATTGTATCCTAAGCATATAACATATCCTACTAGAATTGATGTAGCAATAAACTTCAATATGGCCTCTTTTTCCAGCTATGACTGTGGGTTGAATGCATTTTCATAATTTAGACATTCAAATAAGAAAACTTACATCCAAAGCATTTGTTCCCTTGTCCATCAAATCAACCTTTGTCAACACACCAAATGTCCTGTTAGCTGGGAAAAAAAACATATAGCCTCTAAAGTAAAGATAAGAGTATCATAGTAGTTACAGAAATACACACATCAAACTGTTGAATTGAATGACCTACATAACTAGAAACAATGAAAAAAGAGTGTACCAGCTGGGTCAACTTTTCTAGAGAGCTTGATAGCACCAGATGTTGCCAGACCTTGGTTGGCTGGAGTTATGGCCAAAATGACAGAGTTTGGCTGTGTCCAAGAACCATAAACTCATCCATTATAAGGGAATAAAAAACAAAGTTTATAAAAGCTAAAAACTAAGTATACTTTCAAAAATAAACCATAAACTCATAGGAAAAATATTGGAATTATTAACTTTCCAATTTATTTTTTTCCCTTTTGGTGGATAAATTGAAAAACCAAGTCACCCACTCTTTACTATTGGAGCTAGATTGTAATCCATAATAATATCAATATTATATAATATATTTATATCAATTTATTCCCAAACGTACTTGAGCCACTGTGTTTAAAACGACACTCGCGTCCATTTCGGCATTCAAAGCCGTCTTGGCCACACCGGCATCAAGATCCTGTGCTGAATCTTCTCCTGAACCCTCGGCCAGAACATCCGTGTCGTCTAGTTTGGCATCAAAAATTTCGACTGGAAGGTCACTCTCATCTAGTTTGATATCGCCTCCGGTGTCAGCTAGAACATCAGGCCTTTCACTCTTTGCAACTTCTGAGTGTATACTCTTACCATATCTTTTAAATGGTGATTTTTCACCGGATCCGATGTTGCTTGATAGATGTATATGTTGTTTAGCCGCCACCACAGGTGTATCTCCAACCTTGTTGTGTAACACCATCAATTCTTCTCTAATACTTATAAATTTTGCTCTACAGAAAGCAGTCATCCGTTCTTTGCTTTCCTTCAATTCTGCTCTACATAAAGCAGTCATCCGTTCTTCGCTTTCCTTAATCAATACAGCCATAGCTGAATAGAGTTCAGCGATATTGGATGGCACTGAAGTTTGAATTTTAGACTGCAAATCACAAAATTTGTAAGTTTCAAAAATAAAATATATCACATGTAAGATATAATAAATTTAGTTGGTAAGACACAATAAATTTAATTGGTAAGAAAACACTAAACGGAGGTTATACCTTAGGAGTTTGATCCACTCCTTTAGGGGGGAAGAGCTGCTTCTTAGCTGGGGGTTCTGATATTGAGTTTGAAGATCTCATGACTGATGTTGTTTTTTGGTGGTTGGAAAAAGCAGCATCTCCATCATTGATATTTGTGGGATCTTCCAATTTCTCATCTCGCTCCTCATCAGAACCAACATCCTCTTCGTCATCAATTACATCTTCAACCTCCACTACCTTCCTCTTGTGTAGTAGTTTTCCACACACATAGTCTGGGTCCAATAACTTGTAGTAATCGGTCTCCATTTCCTTTGGGTCAACTTCCCATTTAAACAACGAAATCTGCATTTAGGGAACAAACAAAGTTATAGCTTTCGATATACAAGAGAGAAGAAACAACATACAAGAGAAAAATTAATGAAATACACACCCCTCCTGATGTGAGCTTGCTTTCGATACGTACGACCTTTTTATTGAAATCCCAATTCTTTATCCTTGGAAACCCCAAGCCAATTCGTGTACCGATGAGATTTGCCAATCGAGGTATAGTCTCAATGGCCCATACCTATACAATTCCAAAAATCAAACAATTTTTTTTTTTTTAACACAAATATTGTTTGTATTGTTGAAAGGACTATAAAATATGATACTCATACCTGAAATGCTAGAGCAAATTCGTGTATGTTATATGTAAAAGTCTTTTCCCCATTCTTCTTCTTCTTCTTCGGCACTACATCCGCCATTTGCTTTCCTTTATTTTTGCCTTTCTTTCCCTTTGCTTCATTATGTTCATCTTCATCTTCATCATAATCTTTTTCATTGTCTTCTTCGTTTATTTCTTCTATTTCTTCTTCATCTTCTTCTTTGAGTTTCCTTTTCCCCATTCCCTTTGCCTTCTTTTTTTCCCCTCTTAGTCTTGAGAGTCCTTTCTCGGTTGAACAATCGAGCCAAAACAGTGTCATACTGAAAATATATGTTCCCCACGGAAAATTTGTAAAGGCTTGTTCATTATCAGCTAAAGCTATCAACCAACCCGGTATGGCGCTCCTTTGGTCATCTTTGCTAAAGAATTGGCATACCATTAAGATGTACGCCATCTTTAACAAGTCTTCACCATCCATTTCCGTCTCTTGTGAAAAAATGCTTTCTAAAGCTTCCGGTGTCGGCCTATGTTTGAAATATGTTGTATACCAATAACCCTCTACATCTGGTTTCATGTTCATAAACCCTTCAGGCATCGGGCCCATTTTCAACCCACTACATACACAAATTGTTCTTTGCCGAAACAAACCTTCTTTTGTCCCAAGCCGAACCACATTTCATCCTCTCTCTTCGGATGAATAATCTCCTTTTTAAGGAGGTTGTAAATAAGCATCCCATGAACTACAACGGGTTGTGGCAAATCCAAATAATACCCAAAAGGTCCGTTCCTAAACCTTTCTAACATTCCACATTTACTAAGGACATCTTTAACAACTTGAATAATCTGACCTTTGCTATTACTGTTTATTCTTGAGCGAACCCACTTATTATGGTCTGGGAACCGCCATCATTTTTCATTAGGATCCTTAGGCATCTGGTTACAAACAAAACAAAGAAGAGTCAAAATAAGGAGACTTGAAATCAGCCTTGATGATTAGTATGATTAGTATTACAAACAATGTCGACATTAAAATAATTATGAACTTTTAGTTATTAATAATCAAATCTGATGTGTTGTAGATGGTCTCAATGATTCCATTTGTAAGACACAATCACACAAAGGAGGGTTTTAGACATTTCACAAAAACAGACAAAGTCGTGGTGGATAGCAACAATATCAGCAAGAACAAAGTGTCTTACTATGATAATTTATGTATAACTTTATGTCTCATTTAATCAATTGACAGTCTTTTTATAAGCCTTGCAATCTTAACAAGTTACACTACTGATAATGCAAACAACAATGCAGAAATTAAAGGAAATAATAGGAAGTGGTATGCAACCCACTACCCATGAGCAACGGTGCTACTAATGCCACTAAGGTCACTAAAAGCCTAATTTATTCAACCTAACAAACTAACTAATAATCTTACAAGATTAACATAGCCATAGCCAAGATTAACATCCTGATACACTTTTACGCTGCCTTTAAATCCAGGCTGTTTGATTATGGTTTCTACATCACCAAGTTAAGAGGTAATGACACCCTGCATAGTCCACGCGACAGGGCAAATGTAATAGAACCAGATCCACCATCTCGGAATACTTGGTTTGCGATAAGAAAACCCAAAATGAGGTTCCATAAAGAGTAAAATGCATAAGAAATGACAGCAGCCAAGTGCTGGTTAGGAGTGAGTCCAACAGCCATCATGTTGTAATTTAAATAATTTAAATAATTAAAATTCCTTTTTACCGGAAAATTCAAGTGACAAATTTGATGATGTGATGTCAATAACAACAGAAATGATGATATAAAGAAAAACACAACTCACAACCAGAGCAAAAGAAAAACAAGACAAGCACCACCCAAACAAAAACAGATCACGGCACGTAAAAGCAAAGCAAAGAACAACCTTTACCGAACTTGAAATATTACCTGGATATGTCTTCTTGATTTAGCAAGGTGCAAACCCTATTGCCACTGGAATAATTTCTTTGCCGGACTTGAAAGGTGCATCTTCTCTCTAGAAGATTTCTTTTAGGCTCTGGTCTTGGTCTTCCCTTTACTTGTATGAAGAAGGGCCTTTCACAGTGACTGCTCCATTTGTATAGAAATTTTATACATTATAAATTCAGCAGCTAGAGAATAATATGCTCCAAGAAGCTAGTTTCACTTTCAACACTCAAAATCATTTATTTTTTATAAGTGCTATTTTCAAACCCAAGAAAGAGTTGATTAGAAATTACTTAACAATTGCCACCCTAATATTATACTAAATCAATTTTAAAAGTTGAATGAATTCATGCATCAATGATAGGAACTTCAATTAAGCATCTTGGAACATCTACTAATATTTTCAACAGACGATAAAACAAGTCGATGAGTAAATGCGGAAAAAAGCTAAACGAAACATACTGGATGAGTTCTGAATGGGATAGCACATCGCCAAGTTCCCATTTCACAGAGAGAATTTCCCTTAGTTTAGCTGCAAATTCCTAGCAGAATAATAATACAAATCATGGTTTATACAACACAACTGATATTTAACTTCTCATAAAACCCTAAATTTGTCACAAATTAGATAGGGAGTGATATGATATCACATTGCACGTATAACAAACAAACACAACTGTGAAAGTAAAAATATTTTTATCCAAATTAACACTAAAAAAAAATTGAACTGTTTTGCTGAATCTAGTTTTTGTAGCTCTTCACTTAGATCATCAGAGAGATTCTCACTGTCATCATCAGTAGCCAATTTTTCTTCCAATTGAAAAACCTTAGCTTCCAATTGAACAATTAGACTGTAAAAAATCCCTTCCAAAATTTAATGCTAAAAACACACAACCCACTTTGGTTATAAAATTAGTAGACAACACAATCATATTCATATGATTTATTTCCTCAACATCGGCTAAATTCTTCAACATTACATTCTAAACCAAATCCATATTGTAAGACACCACCATGGAAACCTTCCACATAGTTGCACAACAATTACAATAGATTGTTGATACAACATAAAAATCTATTCAATTCCAGAATCCATCAAAACATAAATGGATCACTCATTCAATCACCAAAAAACCCACATCTGTATTCTAATTGACTAATTCTGTTCAATCCCAAATTATTAAAAAAACATAAGAATCAATGATTGTTTCATCATAACCAACATAACTATCCAATAGCCAAAAAAACCCAAAACCTAACCGAAAAGATGATCACCATTTTCATCAATTATACCATAAACAACAGAATCATCAAAAACCCAGATGATAATTCCAGTCCTTTTAGCGAAAAACTGAGAAAAAAGCTAGTAAATTTCGAATAGAGAAAGATTATGTATAAAGGAGCAGACTTGAAGAGAGCTGATGGTCTGAGGAGGAAAGGCTGTTGCGAGAAGAGAGAAACCCATGGAGCAATAAAAGAGCGGCCAACACATTCAATACGGTCACCAGTAAGTCTTCTCTCCCTTACCTTTATATATAACAATAATTAGTTATATAAGAAATATTACCTGGAGATCTCTTCTTGATACAATAAGGTGCACACCGTATTGCCACCGGAACGATTTCGCTGGACTTGAAAGGTGCGCCTCTCTCTAGAAGATTTCGTCCTGCCTCTGGTCTCGTCTTCCAGTTGGAGAGGTGTCTGGAGGGGTGTCTTCTGTTTTTTGAAATTTGTTTGTCTTTTCATTTTGTGAAAACTGAGAGTGCCCCTGATTTAGTAAATGATGTATTAAATGAGGTAAATGACAAAAAACAATTTTAAAGGGCAGTTTGGTAAAATCAATTGTAAAAGGAACAAAACCACAAAATTTTCAATCATGGGCTATTTTTGGTTTTTGAAAACTGGGAGTGACCATTTATGCAAGTCCCCTAGACTATATAGAATATTAGACTTTGTAACTTTACATAGTGACCTGCACATCCTCTCAAAAATAATCAAAATTTAAAGGGTTGGGGGCATCGTGTCAGCGGTTGCTGGAAGATGCAGGTCATTGAATATTTGGAAACAACCACACCATCCAATCTTTCACTTTCACAGCCACACGTTCAGCCTATATCAGTGCCATCCTCTTCAGTTATTTACTGATATGGATTCATATTTTCAATGTGGGGTTCCGGCTTCTGATTTTATATCCCATTAATTATTCAGCTAGTATTCTCTTATATGTAATATTTAATTGGTATAGATAGAATCTTTGCACGAGCTCTGAAAAATGCTGTAAAACCCATTTTACGTCATTTAGTAAAATGTCATTTTTTTACTAAAAATAACATAACTTTAAGCCACACAATAAAACTTCTAACTAAAAATAATTTCACTTTTCAGCCAATGGAAAAGGCAAACAAAAAATATATAAGTAACTTATAAGCCTCTTCAATGTGATTGCATTGGCTAAAGTTGACAGCTTTAGTGATGATATAAGTTCAATTCTTTGAGATATCGAGACAACTTAAGGCTGCAAGTACCAAATTGCACCTTTGTATATCACCCTGCTTCTATTGTTAGCTACCTAAATTGAAACTATTCTAATGAAGTTAGAACTTAAACTTCTTGGTCACTTAAGTTTAATTATATTGTTACCTACCTATAGGTATAGTATTCTTGGATATTAATGATCCAATGAACTTAGTATAAGAATTCTGTAATCAAAACTTCGTACAAATTACACATATCAAATCAATTGTATTGTTTTTAAAAATTTACTAGCAAAATCCACTGATAGTCAAACTGGATGTGGGGTGCTGCCAAATTCCAAGTTTGCCCTTAATGTCGATGAAAGCCTTTCGAGAGAGTGGCTTGGTGAAGATGTCTGTGAGCTGCCGAGACGAGGGAACAAATTTCGTTGTAAGAGTGCCAAGAGAAACTTTCTCGTGTACAAAATGATAATCTATTGCAATGTATTTTGTACGAGCATGAAACAGAGGATTGACAGACATGTGTAAAGTAGAGAGATTATCACAAAATAAGGTCTGAGGCTTCCCTTGGTAGATGCCAATGTCTATGAGAATAAAAGAAAGCCACGTCAACTCAGTTGCTGTAGATGTCATAGCTCTATAGCCCTATACCAGGCTGTTGTGTTGAAGAATGTGAAGACCCATTGATATTGTGCAGCGAACCAAGGTCTTTAATTGAGAATTGGACTCCCAGCTGTTGAACAAAAGCATCCAGTAACACAGATGATGAACCTGTAAGAATTATATCATCAACGTATACTAATAGAATCATGATGTGAGCATCATTGTTGAACACAAATAATGATGGATCAGTTGGATTGCAACGAAAGCCATAATCAATTAAATAAGAACTAAATCGATTAAACCAAGCTCGCTGAGCCTGTTTCAACCCATATAAGGCACGCTGCAATTTGCAAATATGATCTGGTAGTCGAGAGTCTTTGAAACCCGGCAGCTGTTCTAAAAAAACGGGTGTGTCAAGATGACCATGAAGAAAGGCATTATTAACATCTCCTTTAACAGTAGAAACTGTAAGAATTGTTCGTATAGTAGCAGGTTTAATAACCGGACTAAATGTCTCGTTAAAATCTATACCTTCATGTTGGTTATATCCCTTAGCGACAAGTCGAGCCTTCAATCAATCTAAAGATCCATTAGAATTGAGTTTTGTTTTAAAAACCCATTGGCATCCAATGACATGCATGGAATGTGTCCTAGGTATAAGAACCCAAGTATGATTTTTGTGGAGAGCTTGCATTTCATCTACCATAGCTGCATGCCACCCTAGGTGATTGAGAGCACTATTGATGGTTTTAGGTTCGGATGGTATGAATGAGGTGGTGGTGTTTAGGACATACTTAGGATTGGGTTTGACTATACTAGCTTGGCTGCGAGTTGTCATGTTGTGTGTAGGTTGAGGGTCTGGCATGGAAGATGATTGTGAGGAACTAGTGTTTTCATTACGAGATTCATGGAGCTGGATGGATGGGTGAGGATCTATTTGTGGAATTGGTGTTGAATTTAAAGGTAAATTAGGATTTATGTGATCATGGGTAAAGAGACGAGCATGATTTTGGTCAATAGATGGCATGTGGCTGTTAGAGGAATGGGTAAGACTATGAGGTAGGGAACTACACTTTGTTAACCATTCTGTGAAAGAGATGTTCTCATGTAGGTTTGGTACCATTGTTAATAAAGGTGCAAATGGAAACTTATGTTCATCAAACACAACTTGACGAGAAATGTACACACAGCCCGTCCGAAGATGTAATCAATAATATCCTTTGTGTTTATCACTATAACCCATGAAAACACAAGGGAGGGATCGAGGCTCAAGTTTATCTTTAGCGTAATTACAAAGATATGGGCAACATTGACAACCGAAAGTGCGTAGATAATCATATGTGGGTTGCTTCTGATGAAGGAGGTAATAGGATGATTTCATGTCAAGAGTGAAAACAAGTGTTTGATAAATGTAACTATGTGTTTGTGAAAAGTTCTAAGAGACTAGAATTGAAAAGCTTCAAGATACTCCATTAATGGAGTTCTTGCAGAGAGATATTTTTTCTATTCTTATTCAATGTATTTTCGTTTACAGAGACTCTTCTCTTATATAGGTGAAATCCGATTCACACGCTAAAAGCATTTCTCACAAGTCAGGAAACAAATCAGTTATTCTCTAACTAACTTTGCCACATCAGTAACCTGAAAACTAACAAACTCTGTTATATCTAACTGAGCTTAACTCCTAACTACTAACGTTGACAATGCAAATTATCATCACTGATCACAGCATGATCAGCTGATGATGAACGCTGATGATCAAGAGCAATTGTGCTCTGTTTCTGATAGCTCAATAAGCTTGTTGGATACTTCCTGACTTGAGTATGATGGCCAGCATAGTGTTTATGCTTATCAAAGAGATGGTGAGGGTAATCGGTTTATAAGGAATGTAGATGTGATAAATGATTCCACCCAGAATTGTTTTGGCATTGACGAATTAAACATCTTAGCTAATCCCAATTCAACCACATGTCGATGTTTTCTTTCAGCCACATTATTCTACTATGGAGTACCTGGACACAATAATTGATGAACGATGCCTTTGTTATGTAGATGATCAATAAATTCCTGTTTTGAAAACTCTCCACCCGAACCTGAGTGAAAAACTTGTATCTCTCTCTGAAATTGCTTCTCAACCATTGCTTGAAAAGCAAAAAATATCTTGCAAAAGTTTGATTTTCTTTTAAGCAGATACAACCATGTAAATTGAGAAAAATCATCCACGAATATAACATAATAACTGAAATTAAATTCTTCTGTATATCAGGAACCACAAGAACATTATTCAAAAATAATTGAGAATCTTTAGAAAAAATGTTTGCTTGTCCAACATGTGTGATACGTAATTTTTCACCGTTACCCACCTAACATAATCAGATCCCATATATGGCTTTAAATTAGAAAGTGCACTCGGGTCATCAGTAATGTGAGCTGTAGCACTGGTATCTAGAAGCCATTCATTTCCAACAGCTGAATCGATATGGAATGCAGCAAGAGCTTGAGGAATTTGATCAGCCTGATAACTGTGATTAAAACGATGCCAACAATTAAGGGCATTGTGACCTTTCTTGTGACAAATCTGGCATTCGAGAGGATTGGAAACAAATCGGCCTTGTTGAGAAACAGGAGATGATTTATTTTTCGGCTGTGAAGTTTGTGGTTTATATGCTGGACGTGAGCTTGATGGAGTGAAACCATGACCTCTGGATGTGAAGGATGGATTATATCCACGCTTGTTTTGATTGCGTGATTAAGAGCGTTGTCCAACAAAAGCAAGTGTAGGATTAACATGTTCAGATAACTGAGACTTATTACGCAATTCATGACTATGCAGTAATGGAATTAAATCATTGTAAGAAGGAACTGGAGGCTTTAACATGGCTGTGGAGAAAGACTCATACCTTGGTCCTAGACCGTTTAAAAGCCAAAATACCTTGTTTTGATCAGGCATTGGTTTGTCAATGGCATTGAGTTGATCAAAAGTTGACTTGAAATCTCGAATGTAATCGACAAGGGAAGTGGACTCTTTCTTCTTCTCTTGAAGTTTAAGAAGTAATTCAAATTCACGAGCTTGAGAATCTTGTGAATAAGCATTGGTTAAAGCCTTCCAAACATCAAATGATGTTGTTACACCGACAATGGTTCCAAGAACTTCCTCTGAAATGGAAGCCGTGATCCAGGCTTTCACCAATCTATTTGTGCGTTTCCATGGTGCTAGAGCTGGGTTAGGCACCTTGCCGTCAGTACCTTCAATCTCAGCTGCAGGATGTGGTATATCACCGGTGATGAAGCCAAGCAAATCTTGACTTTCAATCAAAGCCAACACTTGTGTTTCCCGTAACAGATAGTTGGTACATGTGAGTTTCAGAGATACAAAATTTGCTACATTAATTGTAGCGGGATATGGGTATGATGGAATTGATGATAAAAGAGCCATGTAAGTCTTGTGAAAAAAAAAATCCTTGACTTGTTACTCGTTAGAGCTTCAATGGCTCTGATACCATAAAGAAAATCAATAAATATATAAGTCCAACTTGATTAATTTTCATTAAGGAGTCTCACTTAAATAGTGAACCGTACAATCAGATATACATTAACTTGATACAAGATGAAGACTATCTACTAAATTGTTTCAAAACAATTCTATCTACAAAATACAACTTAATCAGATAAGTGTCATGAGAAGATAACTATATCTTATCTTCTATTATACTCAATTCTTTTCTATGCATTGAGAAGCTCTACAAGACGTTCTTGCTCTCGTAGAGGCAAACCGTAATTTCGATGACGCACAATTTGTTGATCAATGTGTCTTGATTTGATTTCCAAAATGCAAAACTGAGAAAGAGAGAATGTGAAATTAAATTAGGGATTGATACAATCGTTCCCTAATTTAATTGAGATCTTTGAAACTAGGTTACTATTTAATAATGAAGGGATTTGAAAAGGCTTAGGATCCTCTCCTTGGTCCTTGTTTTTCCTTGACATTTTTTTAGTGCAATTAAAACACTAAGTTGCATGAGAGAGATAAAAGTGATTTGAAAAGGCTTAGGATCCTCTCCTTGGTCCTTGTTTTTCCTTGTCATTTTTTTAGTGTAATTAAAACACTAAGTTGCATGAGAGAGATAAAAGTGATCAAATCTTGACCATGAACTTTTTATTTTGCTTAGGTGTCATTAGATTATGAAAAATCAATGAAAAACAAGACAAGAAGAGGATTTTGATCCATTTGAAAAAGCGATAAAACATACAAAAGCAATGTTTAAAGCGTGAAAATAGAAAAAAAATAATAATAATAAAGACCGCCTTATTTTTGACGTTTTTAAAACATCAATTTATTCCTTATTTACAGTTTTTCTGAAAACAATGTTGTAAGGGCTCGTTTGGTATACTGTATTGGATTATATTGAATTGTATTTGACTGTATTATCATTAATACAAATCTGTGTTTAGTGATGTATTGTATTATATTATATTAAGTTATTCATATATGACTTTATTTTATTTTATTATATTATAAAATATAATATTTTTATAAAATACTTAATAATTAATTTTAAATATCCTTACTATGAATAAATCAATAAATATTTTTATATAAAAAATCAATGAATATTTATTTTAATTGAAGAAAAAATTTAAATAAAATTTTACTATGTAAAAGTAGAAAAAGTCTATTATTATATTATTTTTTTTAAACAGTAAAATTTTATAAAAAGGCCTCAAAGGCCACAAAATATAGCCACCAATCCAAGATACAAAAACCAACCAGGCACCCAGGCAGGGGGAACAAAGTTCGCCACAATACAAGGCAATGAAGGCATCCAAACCAGCCCAAACAATAACAAAAAGAGAGACCAAACAGTCAACAAGGAAACAAACAACAAACAAGGCAGCCAACACACAAGACAACAAACAAAACTGACGCACAACCCAAACCAACGAAGAAAACTTAGCCAAAAACCCCACACCAGCAAAATGAACAGAAAAAGAAACGCTTCAAAAACCATGACAAGTCCCAAGCAGCTTCAGCACCCAACAGGGACACAAATCAAAAGGAATTTTTTAGTCTCATGCATATTAGTCTTGAGAAGCAAATCAGAGAGATACTTTTTCTAAGATAAAAATATACCATCAGAGGACCGAGTAGTCTCAACTCCCAGGAAGTAGCCGAGGTCGCCAAGATCTTTAAGAGAAAATCGAGTGGACAACTGAATGATGAATTCACGGATTGTACTCGGATGACTGCCGGTGATGATAATATCATCCACATAGATTAGAAGGTATAGAACACTAGAGCTGGAACGTTGTATGAAGAGGGATGTGTCACATTTGGAATTCACAAACCCTTTGCTTTGTAGAAATGTTTGAAGCTCATTGTACCATGCACGAGGAGCCTGACGAAGACCATAAATGGCTTTGTGTAGTTTGCAGACATGAGATGGATACCTAGAGTCAATAAAGCCCTGGGATTGCTGCATAAAAACTTGGTCAGTGAGAGTACCCTGCAAAAACGCATTGTTAACATCCAATTGTTTCAAAATCCAACCACGAGACACTGATATACTAAGAATGAGTCGAATGGTGGCAGGTTTAACGACCGGGCTAAAATTGGTTTAACATCCAATTGTTAATCCCAAGCATTGTTCGTCCGGTATTTCAGATGCTGAAAAAATTGAGACGGAAAATTTCATTCCAATTACACCCGTGGGAAAAGAGTCAAAGAGGAAGGTTAAAATGTCCAAAGTTTCCACCAATTTAACAAGCAAAATTGCAAGGATCGAAGCAGGCTCGGAAGAATACTTGAAATTGGATTGTGTTGGAGCAACAAAACATGATGTGAATGAGAGCTCTTTTCAAAACAACATCGAAGATGTTTGCATACATTGAATGAGCTGTCTGCAGTGCGATCGGCTTCCGAAGGGAGAGAATCATATGCCTGTGATAGGATTGGTAATTTTCCTAGCCCAAGAGAGCTAGCAAACCTTGATGAAAGTTTTTTGGCAAAGCGCTGTGGTCTTGGCTACAGGGCAGGTCGTATATTAAAACTTGCCCAGGCTATTGTTGAAGGCAGGATTCATTTAAAACAACTTGAAGAAGTCTGCAATGAAGCCAGCTTAACCAGCTACGATAGGCTCGCTGAGCAGCTGAGTAAGATTTACGGATTTGGTCCATTTACATGTGCCAATGTTCTTGTATGCATGGGATTTTACCATGTGATTCCATCTGATTCTGAAACTGTCAGACATTTAAAGCAGGTAAAGTCTTTGTTTCATCTGTAGGCATTGCAGGAGTATCTAGTTTTGAAAATGTTTTTGGTATGTTTGACTGTACATTAGAGCAGGTCCATGCGAGAAAATCCACTGTTAAAACAGTTCAAATGGACGTTGAAGCAATCTACAGAAAGTATGCACTGTATCAGTTCTTGGCATACTGGTATAATATATGAAACTCTGTTCTTGTTTGATCTTTCTCTTATAATTCTCTGATCGATGCAATTGCATAGTTTCTCAACTGGCTCTTTTGCTTGATCAGGTCAGAACTGTGGCACTTCTATAGTTCTATGTGCAGAGGTTTGGGAAGCTAAGCAAAATGTCTAATGCCGATTACAAACTTATAACAGCCAGTAATATGAGAGATAAAAGGAGTTGAAAAGTTAAGAAGAATAAGAAATGCTGACAGAGAGCGGCTTCATACAACTAGATTGATGAAATCAAATTAAAGGTTCTTCTTGTTTTGGCTCACTTGTTAAGATTGTGTAATCTAATTGGCTTGCTGACATTCATATCTCTAGATTTATCCACATTTGTAATGACTGTTATGGCTTATTAGTCTAAAAATCATTTCCACCAGAGGTATGTGGAACCTAGGGTGGTACAGACTAATGCAACATGCTTCCTGCATGTAACCATGGTTGATTTATAAAGTGAACATAATTATGTCTTTATGTTGTTGGGTTTATATATGAATTGAATGCAAGAAGATAATTGCAAATTTCCATTACTTCTTTAATATCTCACCATTAGTTTTTATTTGATTAGTAAAAGCAACATCTGTGAAAAATAATTAGAAATTACATTTGCAAGATTTATATGTATACTTCTTCAATTCTTATATGCATTCATCAAGTTGTTTTGTGGGCAGCCTAGAAAATTATGAAAGATGAAAAACAAAACGATAACTGTTAGAGAAATTGGTCCACCAGAAAGCAATATATGAATTGCATTAAATGGAGGAAGTCAATGTAATTAATTGAGATTTATTCTCTAATTAATTATGAATTTAAATTAAATTTAAATGTTAAATCAAATAATCAATCACCATTATTTTAGCAATTACAATTTTTAAATTTAAAAGTTTATTTTAGTGCTGAGTCACAGGTGCACACCGACAGTTCAAACCATTGTGACATTCGCACACAAGTTGTTGAATCCATGGTTCGTAATTCACATCCGTGTTTTTTTCCTGCTACAACAGGTGCAGTTTGAACATCAATTTGCCATTCAACATTTTGAGCATACGAGTATACCATTTCAATGTCTTTCTAGAGGAAAACACGAATCCACCTTGACATATCATTTTAATGAAATCGGTCTCACTCGAATTTGAGCCTCAAAATAGATGTTTCAACCATTTTTTCCAACAATAAACTCATCACCATAACAATTCCAATAGCATAACTAACTTGTACAGAACTAAACTTATAATCTACTAATTCGATAAGCTAATTCCACAACTAACCACTCCATAATCCATGATCTTTAATTGATTCCCTACATCTCCAAATCCTATAAAATTCTCAATTTAATCCATGATTATTAGCATACGTAAAAATTCATAATATTCTTGTGTGGAAATGATACGAAATGTCACCTTTTGAAACTCATTTGGTGATATTATCAGTGGTTTAATAAGTTAAGTTTAAAAGACACATATTATGATGAACTACCAAAATTGCCCTTAGATAATCAGTTACGTTATTCTCTTTGTACTTTTCTCTTTCCACACTTCCAACAAAAATGACTCTCTCTCTCTCTCTCTCTCTCTATCTACAAATAAAAGTTCAAGATTTGTTGTTGCCTTGAGTTTCATCTTCAACTTATAAAATAAGATAATATTTCTTGAACTTTCTTCTTTTAATTTGTTCACATTTTGAAAACTAGCCATTATGAGAATTTTGGATCTCTGAGCCTTTTCATGTGATGCCTAAGCCTTTTCATGTGTTTCCCATGTCTTTTCATGTGTTACCCGAGCCTTTTCATGTGTTACTCGAGTCTTTTCATGTCTTCACTATCCAAGCATTTTCATGTGTTTCCCGTGCCTTTTCATGTGTTACCCATGCTTTTTCATGTCTTCACTATCCGAGCATTTTCATGTGTTTCCCGTGCCTTTTCATGTGTTACCCGAGTATTTTCATGTCTTCACTATCCGAGCCTTTTCATGTGTTTCCCATGCCTTTTCATGTCTTACCCGTGCCTTTTCATGTCTTCACTATCCGAGCTTTTTCATGTGTTACCCGAGCCTTTTTATGTGTTACTCGTGCCTTATCATTCACTATCCGAGCCTTTTGAAGAATTTTTAGAGCCTTTTTATGTCTTCCCCGAGCCTTTTCATGCAATTTTACCCAAGCTTTTTGAAGAATTTTTCGAGCATTTTCATGTGATTTAATCGAGCTTTTAGAAGACTTGTTCGAGCCTATTGATATGATTTACCCGAGCCTTATAAAGAATTCTCCGAGCATTTTCATGTCTTTTCCGAGACTTTCCAATATCCTTACCAAAACCTTTGTAAATGTAATATTTGAAAAAAGTTTGTAGTCCTGGATTTTTATTATTGGTTTGTGATGATTAATTTGATAGCAGTATGAATCGAGTTAGAATAGTAATATCTTACAACGGTCGATGGGAGTAGTTACCCAACGGAAGTCAAAGGTTTGTTGGATCCGATAACCATGGAATGTATGTGTCAAAGGATATGACTTACGAAGAATTGGTGGCGATCGTGCATACCATTGTGAATTATGATGTAAACAAATTCAATGTTAATCTGTCATCAATATCAATCATTCCTGGCAGTACATGTCGCACATTTATAAGAAATGATAACGATGTGCAGTTTATGCTAGGGGAAGATCGAGTTATTCCTCAAGTATGTGTCAGTGTAACTGAGAGGACAGCTGGAGATATGATCGGGAATGATATTCCTCCTCTTGAAAATACCTAACAATTAGGATCTTTTAGCAGTAGCAATCAAGTGTTCACCCAAAGAAGTGCCACCGAAGGTGGGGGAAACATGTGTGGTGTCCCACCGATAGCAGTCGACCATGAAGATTTAGTTGAACCTCAATTTGGCGATATGTCTGGTTGTCGAAATGAGCAGTACAATGAGCAGAACAATTACCCGAACCATGAGGTGGATAATGAGGCAAATAATGAACAGGTTAATGATCGAGTTGATGATCTACAAAATGTGGATGAAGAGCCTGTACAAATTCAAACACAAGGTAGACATGTACAAAGAGTTAGTTGCACTCCACCTGATATGTTTGGGACTTCTAAGGTTCGGTATAATGTAACAGCATCTAATTTTGATAATATGACAACGTGGGTTATTTCCGGAGCAGATTAATACTCGTTTGGTATTGATAGAAGCAGCACCTTGGCAGCGCAAGAACCCAGAACCATGATTTATTAAGGTCAAATTTTTTCGAGTAAAAAGGATTTGAAGAGGCAAGTTGACCATTTTGTAATGCATAAGAACTTTGAATGGAAGGTGAAAAGGTCCAATAAGACAACTTTACATCTGGTTTGCATCATTGATGAACTATACATGGAAATTAAGAGTGGTGAGGAGAGATGAAGGGACATACTTTCAAGTCAGAAGTTTTGTCAATGAACATAGTTGTCCATTGGAGGAGATTCACCGTCGCCACCGATAAGCTAGTGCAGTCATAATCAGAGAAGTCGTTACATCTAAACTTCAACAACATGATGGTCGTCTCATGCGTCCCAATGACGTCATCGCCGATATGAAAACAATGTATGGCATACAAATCAAGTACAGTAAGGCACACGATGCCCTGCAATATGCATTGTCATTGATCTATGGAACGCATGAAGAAGCTTTCCAATTGTTGCCATCTTTTGCATACGTTATGGAACAGCAAAATTCTGGCACAATTACCGACTTACAGTGCACTAACGATGGTAAATTCCTCTACTTTTTCATGTCGTTAGGGTCCTCAACTAGAGGTTTTCAGAGGTGTATACGTCCTGTGATTGCAGTTGATGGTACCCATTTGAAGGGAAGATTCGGGGGTACAATGTTTGTGGCAACTGCATAAGATGGAAACGAACAGGTGTATCCAATTTCTTTTGGGTACGGTGACTCAAAAAACAACCTGTCATGGGAGTGGTTTTTGGAATGCTTGAGGGGTGCCCTTGGTCATATAGATGATCTGGTTTTTATTTTCGATCGTCATGCAAGCATTGAAGCAGGGATTTCTAAAGTGTTCCCTTATACAACCTATACCATATGTTGCTGGCATTTTGGTAAAAATATGAAGAAGCGATTCCATAGAAAGGATGCTGCTGACATAATGGATGACGTAGCTAGGTTGTATAGTGAATTAAAGTATAATCTTCACATGGAGGAGTTACGTAAGCTGCATAAGGCTGCATTCGATTATGCCATTGTTGCCGGTCTTTACAAATGGTCTCGCGTACACTGTCCCTAAAGAAGTTACATGGTGATGACCACAAATGTTGCAGAATGCATAAACTCATGCCTAAAATTCGCACGTCAACTACCATTGATGATGCTGGCAGAGTTTGTTAGGAATATGCTACAAAAGTGGTTTCACAATCGTCATGCAACTACACGGTCCATGCATCATCGATTGACCGACGCAGCACATCTTGTGATCCTGAAACGGGTTGAGAAGTGTGGTTATATGACCGTAAATCCAGTTGATTGGAACATATTCTCCGTCAGACACAATGGAAAACAGTGGACGGTTGACTTAGCCCAAAAGACTTGCACATGCAACAAATTCCAAATGGACTTTTTTCCATGTCCACATGCACTCGCAGCGCCAAGGTACTAGACAAGTTACAGTTCACACATTATATTACCAAAATATGAATCTCACTATTTTCATTGTTGCAGGGAGCGAAACTTGGATTTCACATCTCTGTGTGCGGACTACTACAAGAAGGAGACACTTATTGATGCATACTCGGTTCCTATTATGCCTGTTGGCCATCCTTCTTCATAGGTAGTGCCATCTGACCTCACAACGCGGGAGGTTTTAAATCCAAAGACAAAGAGACAATCAGGTCACCCGATGAAGGGTCGACATGCCTCGTCTTCGGAGAGGACAACCACACAGTCGTGTAGAAGATGTGGACAACCAAAACATAATAGCAGGAGGTGTTCCAACCCGCCTATGGTTAATGAAGGTCCTAGTAGAATTGTCCCCAAAGAATACAGTCGTAAGTGCAGCATCTGTCATTCAATTGGACACAACAAACAAACGTGCCCTGATAAGGACTCTACTGTGGACTGAATGGAACCGTTGAGGAAGGCAATCAAACATAACAAGGCAGTACAAGAGGAAGACGAATTGCCACCAGAAGCACCTTAAGGAACATGTTTCCAAGTTGATGTCTTCCAACATCGTTCAGACTTTGGGAACCATGCTCGATATAGTTGTGTTGTTTAAATCGTTCAGCTTTAGTTATTCATTTTCATTGTATTTTTTAAATCGTGTTGCAATGCACCAAATTGATCATCCCTAGGGTTGGAATTGAAAAAAATTAATTGATTAATGAAAATAATAAATTCAAATGTTATGTACATCAACTACAACTCAGGGAACAACTTGTATATACATCATCTATACAACAGTGTTATGAAGCGAGTTGCAATAAACCTCCACATCCATCTTCTCCCGGATGGTGCCCATATTCTCTTCTTTCCAGTCGAACTCCTTCTTGTTTGCCAACAAGTACTCTGCCAATCTCAAAGTATGAGCACCACAGTTACCGCTACAAATCACCATATGAACAACCATTAGAATGGAATTTAATTAAAACCAAGTGAGATGGAATAAAATGTTAAAACAGTCATACCTCTGATGCTGTTGGGGTACCCCACGTGATCCGTCCATGATGCTCATCCGGAATAGGGATGGCAACGGGGTGAGTTGGGGGCGGGGAATGCTTTACCATCCCCATCCCCGCCTCCCAAAACCATCCCCATCCCCGTCCCCGTCCCCATATTAAGAAAAGCGGGGCCGGGTGTGGGGATTCCCCGTTGGAGGGACCTTCCCCATACCCGCCCCATTCCCCGTTTAATATAATTATATATTTAAAAATTACAACTTAAAAAATATATATATAAATTCAGTTATATATTATAAATATAATATATATATATATATATTGACAAACGTGGTATCAAAATATTTAGTTGTATACTGACAAATGTGGTGTCAATATATATATATATATAATATAAATTCAGTTATAAATATATAATATATATATATATATATTCAATTAAATATTCCAACAAATCACAACCTGGCCAAACGTGGTGTCAATATATAAATGATTAAAAATTTTTGAATAATATATATTATATTATAAATATATATATATAAATGTATATATAATATATGTATCGGGGCGGGGAGTGCTTCCTCCGTCCCCGCCCCGCTTCAACTTAAGGGACAAGACTTTGTCCCCGTCCCCGTCCCCAAATATTATCCTCTATCCTCGCTTCATTCACGGCGGAGCCCCATGGGGCCCCGGACCCGCGGGGAATATTGCCATCTCTAATCCGGAAGGCCTTCTTCGACAAATTGTATGTCACATCATCCTTCGTTCTGTTGGAGTGAAACCCGACCTGATGCAATATTAATGGTATAAACCAACATAGGCACGCAACCTGCTTATTCTTGTACTCTCATGTAACCTCATGTATGAACGGGTCTAACAGATAAATCTTCCCTTGTGTGAGGTCGACGCTAGCTAGTACCCAATGGCTGCGTCCAAGGTTGCAAGATATCATAACCTGTTAGTGTTTCAACATAGTGTTATATGTCTGAAATCTAAACATAGTATTAAACACATTGAAACCTTATAATTTAAACACTCACCCAATCAACCGCGTGCCATGGCCGGTTTCCTAACGGGACCAATACTCGGACCGTCTTCAGGTCATCATCGTGCCACTTGTGTTTCAGCATAGACCAGTCCTTAGTGGGTGCGGCCACCCCACTGCCGAACATCTGCTCCCACTGAATATCTAACCATGACTGTACATAGAAAATTAACCACAATGTTAGGTAATAGATCTATTAAACACATCAATGCAAAAATGAAAACCATACAGTATAAAAACTTACATAGAACTGGGAATCTAGTACATTGACCCTCTAAGGGTAGACAGTGGGGTATGCTCGCTGACGCTTCCGTAAAATCAACAAGTACGCGTCAATGTGCTAACAATGTAAACATTTTATATTGTTAGGATTCTACCATTATTGATAAAAACTTATACAGACAGTTAAAGTAAGGAATATATCGTATCCTCCAAATCCATAAAGTTGGTTTAGAACCATTGGAACCAAGTGACACCAACTGGTATATGTATATCCACATCACGTCTGCATAATTGTTGAAGAAGTTAGATGACCAAATAATATTAATTAAAAGATTGTGAAATAAATGATTATACTTACAATTCCCCCGTGGTGTTCCTATTGTAGGCTTGGTAGGCTGCAATGTGGTTAGGATCTAACAAATCATAGGGCTTGAATACATACACCGATGATGCTGGCCCGGTCCTTGACTTCTTCAGCCTATAGGTATGGGGACATCAGCTGCCAACCTAGCTTACGAACCCACAGTTGACACTGATCCTGGGGTGGACTATAGGCTCCAAAACTAGACTCTACCGGAGGGGTGCATAGTGAGGAGGATCTCTGCTTCCGTGGATCGCTGTGAGGAGGACTGTGCTGTGAGGAAGATCTCTCCCACCGTGTATCCTTATGAGGAGGGCTGCGCTGTGAGGAGGATCTCTCCCTCCCTGTATCGTGCTGATAAGTGGGGGAGTTGTGTCGGGATCGCTTCAAGGGTCGCACTGCGCTGGGAACTACCGGAGGTGGTGTGCGCTGTGAGAATGAACTATGTCCCAAGTCATGTGGAAGAACAGGTGACTCCCGTACCAGAAGTGTTGTCTCTGTACCAACACTGCTGTTAGGTAAAACCGGAGGAGGTACCTGCTCCAATAGTGCTATCTATGTACCACCAAGTATCTTTGCTCGTTCTGTCATAACATGACCTTGCTGATTGGATACTGTGTCTGTAGTATGTGCCTCCGTAATAGGTGTCTGCTCATGTATGGTTTGTGGGTCTATCCCATGCTGATGGGTACCTGTTCTGCCTGTAGGACTAAAGTCTCCGTGATGGTCATCGAATGATCAGTCATCGAATGGTGGATCATCCATACAAGACTGCGATGTCTAACCCTGACCCTGACCCTGAAACGCCCGGATCATATCTAACAAGTCATGATGCTGCTGATCTCGCTTCTCATCACTCTTTCGGACAGCCTCCATCATATCAACCCGTAGAGATTGGACAACATCTATCACTTCAACAAATTTACGATTCCAGCCCTAAAAGGATTTGAAACTCTGTCAGCACTTAAACAGTTCACTCGATTGAAATTAAATAATGCAGTTATAATATTTTTTACATACCTATGGATGCCCGCCAACGCCTCCTCGGGAATTACCTCCAAGTCGAGACTGTCTGGGCATAGTGAATTGTACCCGCCTATGCCTTTCAGAACTCTCACCACGACCCTTCGAATCTAAATCATCCACAGGTCGAAGCTATCTGGACAAAGTGAATCGTACCGGCCAACGCCTCACGGGACTTCGACTCCCACCCTCCTGGTCTAAACCCTTCATATCGCTGGATCCAGAATACGCACCGTCCCTATCATTGGGTCCGAAATAAGGACCCTTCGTATCACTGGGTCAGGAATATGCACCCTCCGTATCACTGGGTCAGGAATATGCACCCTCCGTATCACTGGGTTTGGCACTCCTACGTCGTTCGTGCTACGGGATGTGACCAGGTATATCAGCAACATCAACATCATACAGACTGCCTTCTAGGTCTATACCTTCGTAGTAACGTTGAGTCATCTCAACACTCGTCGGCACCAATTGACGCCGCGCAAACATCTGAAATCGGAGTTAGATCATTGTAATTGTATACATACTAAAAACTATGAAAATTAACAACAACAACAACAATAATTACCCTTTCAGTGAAAATGCCATCCAGTTTTCTCACCCACGGTCGCTGACTCAACTCCCATTTCAGAATACGTGGGGGTGATAGCTCGGAGATTGCCCTAAGGGACCCACATTTTTTATTCCCAAGCTCGGGGATAACCTCAAAAATAAATATCTGTGTAATATATAAGTACGATAAGAAGTAAATACATTAGTCATATAAAAAAAAAATTATAACTAAAATATGGATTCAAATTCTAAATTCACACCAATAGTGCGTGCGATAGACCATATATGTTGTACATCTCGGTTGTGTTTACGTTAGCACCCCTTTGTTGCTGTCGTTGTTCAAACCGCACATGTCGACCATCCAACGCATGCTTGAAACAAAAAATAGACCGCCTATACATGTGTGCGCCCCACGGGAACGCATCAAAAGCGTCCAAGTCCTCCACTAGCCTCCACTGCCATATTGGAACTTTATCTCACTCGTCCACCCCTATCAGTATCCAATTGAGCATAAACAATAAGCATAGCTTTACCGCATCGTACTACTCCACAAAAATACCAATTCGTAGTATCGCTCTCAACTCTTCATACTCGATGACTTTACCCTGAAAGTACCACTCGTGTATGCCATTCTCTACCATATCATAACTCACCATGTCGAGAATGACTCCGAACTTCAAACCAGTGATTAGACAGAACTCAACTTTCGAGAACCGGACCGGATGCTTACTTAATAAAAATCTCATCTCATCTTCCAGCCCATCGTGATGCAACTCCCGCAAAAGCAGCTGATGGACAATCCCAGCCAAAAAAATGAATCTCACGATGCTTCTAAAAGAAATGACCAAAACACAACTCAGTATACCGACGTCAATCTTCAATCCTCAGATATTCAGGTACACTATTAAGTGCGTTGTCGATATCTTTAAGGTCATCGAAATGGTTATGCCATATAATTTTTCCCTTGAACCATTCTCCCACTAGGATTTTAAACGACTCCTTTAGCTGAATCCTCATCTGCATTCATAGAAAAAAAGCATATAAGTTCATAAAAAGGCTCGAGCAGTGTATGAAAAAGGCTCGGGTAGTGTATCAAAAGGCTCGAACACTTCAGTAAAAGGCTTAGGTAATGTATCAAAAGGCTCGAACACTTCAGTAAAAGGCTCGGGTAGTGTATCAAAAGGCTCAGGCATTTTGTTTGAAAAGGCATGAACACTTCATTTAAAGGCTCGGCTAATGTTTGAAAAGGCTCAAATAACAGTTCGAAAAGGCTCGAATAACAGTTCAAAAAGGCTCGATAACAGTTCAAAAAGACTCAAAATAAAAGGTTGAAAAAGGCTCGTTAACAGTTCTAAAAGGCTCGATAACAGTTCTAAAAGGGTCGAAATAATGTTCAAAAAGGCTCAAAGTAAAGGTTCAAAAAACCTCGTAAAAAAGTTTCAAAAATGCTCGATAACTGATCAAAAAGGCTCGATAACAGTACAAAAAGGCTCGACAAAAGTTTTCAAAAAGGCTCGATAATAGTTCCAAAAGGCTCGATAACAGTAAAAAAAGGCTCAACAAAAGGTTTCAAAAAGGCTCGATAACAGTTCTAAAAGGCTCGAAATATAGGTTTAAAAAGGCTTGATAACAGTTAAAAAATGCACAATAACAGTATAAAAAGGCTCGAAATCAATTAAAAAAGGCTCGAAATCACTTCAAAAATACTCCTAAACCCAGATCTTCATTGTCTTCAAAAGAAATTTTTTTCTTAAACTAAAACACTAACCTAATCTCAACAAACAAACATAATGAACAACAAATCAAATCAAACCTAATCTACATCAAATACACAAAACTTATCTAGAACAAAAATACGTGAGAAACAAAAACTTACTGGTCTCTTTTTTGTTCGCCCTTCAGTTCTGTTCGACATCACATCGGTACTGTAGCGCCGTCGTCGGTGGTTTGCCGTCAGATTTTGGTCCGCTAAAGCACTGTTGCGCCATCGGGGTTTCTCTCTCTGATCTTATCTTTAAACGTTTCAAAAACAGACAAAGCGACAAAAAAGGGGTATTTTTGTCTAGTCACATAAAATAGTGCATTTTAAACTTAAATTAGTAACTTGGTGCATGTTCCCCAAAAAGCGCCCTAAATAGTGACATTTAAATTTCGACCCATATTTTTGTTTTCCGAATTTGATCAGCAAAATCCATTTACTGACCTTATAAAAATCACGAAACTTTACAGATTGATAGTAGACATATAAATATATCATATGTAGCTTTTCATAATTTTCAAAAATAAATAACCAACTCAATACGTTTTACGAACCCTGGCTGGTTTGTCAAAACAAGGGATTCCAGCAACATCTGTATTGGTCTGAAAATACAATAAAAATCATACTAGGGACAATTAACAATAGAATAAATATAAATCAATCCTATATATGTCTACTCTCATAAGCAAATGATAAAGTCAGCATAATATATATCGAGGAAGTCCATGCCACAAAAGGAATATTGTATATGTTTTTCTTATACGCTGGGGCTATTGTAACATGCGGTTAAGGGTGGCTCTATTGTCACCTAAAATAGTTCCCACCACACCCTTTTTAGTCCCTACAACCATTATGAAAATTTAAAATTAATAATGAGTGGTGCTAGTGGCAACCCTCCAATGATCTAATGTAAAAGTGGCTTGCATACCAATGATTGTTGACATTACAACAATGTTAAGAGAGTTGTTTCCTATGTGGTATATAATAGACTTGATAGACAATCAACTCAAAATTTAGACTCCAATGCTTTCTTTTAAAATACAATTTTTTAATGACATGTCCATCTTTTTTCCTATTTTATTTTTTAATTTTATTTCCTTATAAAAAATATATGAAAAATTAATATGAGTTTTAAATATTTGCTGAGTCAATCTAAAAAATAGTTATGCAACAGACCGTCTGAAATTGGACGGTCATGTTGACAATGTCTAATATATTTTTTGCCACGTCAGCTTGAGGTTGAATATGCACGGTTACATTGGAAACACAATTATTAACATAACGTCTATTTATCCTACGTGACATTTTTTTTTTTTCACAAGCCATGCTTGCATACTAATAATTGTTGACATGATAACAATGTCAAGAGACTTGCTTCCTAAGTGGTATAAAAATAGACTTGATAGACAATCAACTCAAAATTTGATCTCCAATGCTTCCTTCTAAAACACAATTTTTTATTTTTTTTAATGACGTGTCCATCTTTTTTTCCTATTTTATTTTTTATTTTTATTCCTTACAAAAAGTACATGAAAAATTAATGTCAGTTTTAAATGTTTGCTAAGCCAATGTAAAAAATAGATGTACAATAGACCGTCTGAAAGTGGACGGTCATGTTGACAATGTTTAATATTTTTTTGCCAAGTCAGCTTGAAGTTGAATATGCACGGTTGCATTGGAGACACAATTATTAATATAACGTCTATTTATCCTGCGTGTCATCTTTTTTTTTTTTTTTCACAAGTCATGCTTGCATTGGAGATGCTCTAATTCTTCACTTTTTAAAATTCAAAAAATTATTTAATTTATTTCCAAAACTACTCTTTCTAATTATCTTCCAAATTTAACTCACTTATGACTTACTCTAATCTCCACACGGTTCATCAAAAAATAAAAAATAAAAAACTCACTCCATAACTTCTCTCTCTGCTTACTTTCATTGCATTAAATTGTATTTTGTTTTTTATTTTTTATGTTTTTTTTTTCCCTTCATTTCGTTTATCATATTACGGAAGATAAAAAATTTATTTGATCGTATTGTTAGATTTAGAAAGGCCAAAAAAAATAAAATAATAAATAAATAAACTAATAATATAAATAACTTCAAACTTACTTTTAAATAATGATTGCTTTGTGATTCAAGATATTGTTATCAATTTCTTCAATATTATGAATTGTATGCAAGAAAATAAATAAATAAAATTAGGTTTTAGTGTGTTAAAAAGAAAACTTTTTTCAAGTGAACACGTTATTTGTGGATATGAGGTTTTATTAGAATTCAATTTGTATAAAAAATATTATTGAATTGTGTGTCTATTTTAGTAATTTTAATAACAAATTTAAAATGTGGGACATTCTTAGCTAAATATAAGGGGTGCTAATAGCACCATTCATTAATAATTTACTCACACCCTATAAAATACCAAATCTAACCATGTATTAATAATCGAGAAAATTACAACCAACTTCACTGAGGTTTGGCTTTTGACAACTTTATCATTAATTGACAATGACCTCCTCTAACGTTAGTCAAAGTTTGTCAAATATAACCATTGACCGGATTTGGGCATTAAAATACAAAAATGTCCATGAATAAAAAATTCTGATTTTAAAAATATATAAATATATGAAAACTAAAACTAAAAATAAAAAACTAGCTCATCTAAATCTAATCTAACAACATTTTCTTCTTCCATTGATCTATTTTAGATTTTTATTCATATTCAAATTTCACAAAATTTTTCAAAAATAAAAAATAAAAAGTGTGGTTCATCTAAATCTAATTTAACAACATTTTCTTCTTCCATTGATGTATATACAGATTTTTCTTCAGATTCAAGTTTTTCGGATTTTTTAATAAAAAATAAAAAATTTGGCTCACCTAAATCCAATCCAATAACATTTTCTTCAAAAAAAAATTTCATTCTTCCATATTAGTAAGACTTGAGAAGAAAATGGAAAAGATAAAAAAAAATTTGAAAAAATCTGAGATCTGTTTTTTTTTTTTTTTTTTAATAAATAAAAAAAGGTTTTAAAGGATAAAATTACCCTTATCTTTGTTAAGTTTGACTTTAGTTTAACTAACAATAGGGGAGATCGTTATCAATTAAACATAAAATTGTTTCTAGTTGTCAAAGGTTAATCCTCAGGGAGGTTAGTTACAATTTCTCATTAATAATCATTAAGAATTTTTTTTCTCTCTCTAAAACCAGGAGAAGTGTACCCACCCAACTTTTTATCCCTCCCCAGTGGTAATCAATGAAATTAAATAAGCACTCCTAGCTAGGGGCGGAGGCTAGATTTTTGCTTTAGAGGGCAAAGACAAATTGATATTAAAGGTCAATATTAATATATAAAAATGTAATGATGTTTAGTCTTTTAGATAATGATAATAACAACAATAATAATATTGATACTAACTTTGAGAATCAAAATGGAACTTGACTTTATTTTGTATCTAAAAAGATAATCTATAACCATATTCATTTAAATTTCTTTACAATTTTCATTTCAATATACATAATAAAAGAATTTGTGAAAAAATGATCTCCTATCTTGTTAGACAGATGAAATATCTCTTTTAATGGTTTCTAATTAATAAATATATAATTCATATAAAATATTTAAACTATTATTGTACCATTAATATATTTAATTGTTCTAGTGAGTACCTAATAAAAAAAAAAATGCATACAATTCATGTATAGTTGTGAGGGTAATTACAAGAGGAGGTTATTTCCTTTTAGTTTTAATTTTTATAAATTTTCAAATCTTTGATTTTTGTTCGATGATTGAAAATTAAACCGGTAAACTATACAGTAATTGTGTAGTAATTGAACCCATATATAGACTATATTAAGAAATAATGTATAGAATCATAAGAAATTAAAATATTAAAAGTGATTACATTTTTTTTTTTTTGAAGCCCAAACAACTAGAATTTATTGATAAAAGAAAAAAAAAAAAACCAATTGACATAGGATATTAAAAAAAATAAAGAAAAAGAAAAGAAAAGCGAAAGTAGAGGGACGCACAGGCCAGCCTTAAACAACAATCTAAATAGGCTCGTAGGCCTTGATAGAAGACAAAAAAAAAAAAAAATGAACTAAACTAATTAAGTTTAGTCATCCGACGAGTACAATCATTCTCTTCTGCCTCAACATGTGCAACCCAATTGTCCTCAAAAGTGATTACAGTTATCATGGGTGGGGGGTAGGGGGTTGATATTCCGAACACTGATTTTAGAAACTCTTGCTCGATCTGCTCTCAATACATTGATTCATCAATCCACTAATGATGATATCAATGCTAGTAATCCTCATTCTGAGAACAATCATTCTAATATCGTTCCAAAAAATCCGGTTATGTTATAATAAAATATCAAAACCTCAAGAAATTTAAAAAAAGAATGAATATCTGCAGCTTTTTCTTTGAATATCAATTATGTAGTGATAATTCATATAGAAGAAATAACGACCTTCTTATGTACCAATAACTTAACAATTATGTAGTGATAATTCATACATACATAATTTTTTTAATTTAATGTAAGAAAGACTGGAATCCAAAATGGAACACACAAGGTGTGTTTTAATTGGGTCTGGATAGTATTTAAAAATTAAAAAAAAAATAATTAATTATACATATATGGATAATGGTAGACATCCAAAACTGTTACCATCATTCAATGGGACATCGCATAAATGCCTATGCTGAATCTTTTGAACAACTTTCCAATTTGCTCCTAATTTTTAGTCATCGACATTAAAGACTTATTGCGCTTGTATTGCAAGAACAAAAGGGTCATCCATGTACCATTTTCTGTTTATATTAATGCAAGTAAAATGGTAACCCTTTTGTAATCTTTTCTTTTTTGCATCAGTATCAAACCACTCACATTGGAATAAAATAACCCGATGACCAAATAAATAATCTAGCTCCAAGACATTATGCAAAATTTCATAAAAGTCTATCCCATCACCATTGTGGTCTCCTAGTACAGCCATCCCACTATTTTGAGTTATACGTCGATCATCACGAATAACACTATGAAATCGAACTCCATTAACAATACATGCATTGCATGATTTCACTCTATGATCAGGATGATGTAGGACAATTGGCATTGGAGTTTGAAGAAGAGATGGACTGAAAACTGGCTAAAAGAGCTGCTCCGAAGAAATGGGCATAACTTTTATCTCGGTTGTTAGATTTCATATCAAAATATGTTTTCGGAAAGGGTTTTCAGTGCTCCATACTGTGGCAACTGGGGTTCCCCCGGTTGACGTCTTTTACTCCCTTATCGGAGCTATTTAATTTAGGTTGTCGGGCGACAGAAGATTTTAGTGTTTTTTTTTGTTTTCCGTTTTTTAGTTGGCTTTTGTTTAGTATGAAGATATTTTAGTCTTTTTGCTTATTTTAGAGTTTCCAGAGCCTATTTAAGGCTCTTTGTTATTAGTTTCGAATTATTTAATAATATTATATTTTGGTTTCAAATTAAATTACTGGTGGATTCCAGTTTTGTGTGATTTAGGGCTTACCGTCACGGGCTTAGAATTACGCAGCAGAAAATCCTGTGCGGCACTTAGGCAACTTGTGGGCAAGGTTGCTAAGTAAGCCTAAAATGTGTGCTTGTCACTCTCAAATGTAAGAGAGACTAGAGAAAGGTGTAGGAAGAGCTTGGTTGGAATGTAAAGGAAAGCTTGTATTGCTATTAAGGAAAGCTTTACAAGGCTTTGATTACAAATGACTTGGATAGGCTTGGATAGGCTTGGAGTTTCCTTACAAATGGGAGGAGTTACCTATTTATAGGTGAGCCACCTCCTTAAGGAATGTTCTAGACTAATCTAGTCTAATATTGGAGATTAAGTCTCCAGAATATTCTACACCTAACTAGAATGCTCTTACATGTATTTACATGCCTTTACAAGATTCTAGATTGTTCTACACATATGTACATGTGTTTAGATCCTTCTTACAGGCGTGCCAGAAAAACCTAGAAAGCATTAGTGACTAGAGACTTCCAGAAGCTTCCGTTGCTAGAGGTGTCCGGAGATCTCTAGAATCTTCCATTAACTAGAGACTTCCATCCATGCTTTGGAGTGTGTGGAAATCTCTAGATTTTTCCAACAACTTTGCCTTGTTGTGGGATTTTTAGGCACCTTGACTGGAATCCGTAATTTGGATCTTGTGGGTCGTGACATTACATTGGTAAACCCTAAAACTTTTGTGACCACAAGCCAATGCATATAATTGATTAGTGGCTTCCGCTGAATCTTCATTATGCAAGATTGTCATCTACAAGCAAAAGTGTGTATTATTGAAGTATTAAATAAAAAAAATAAATAAATAAATAAATAAAAATAAATAAATAAAAACTATGTTTAATATACAATTGCATATAGTTAAATATAGTTACTTTTTTTTTTTTAACCTATTTGGGAACTGCTCTTCTAGTAGACGAGGTATATTGGAACAACTTTCCCTCTCCAACTCTTTTGTATATTCACTACATTAACAAATGAAAGTTAAAATCCCAAAAAAAAAAAAAAAAATTTGTAAAATATACACAATACATAATTAACACTTACTCGAGATAAGGTTGTAGTTCCATGCAATTATTCAAAATGTACCAATGAGCTTTTTGCCATGTAGCTGCTGGTAATTGCTTCATTTGCCACGCACCAAATGGGTTAGCTTTCTGTGAAAATATAGATAACCCACTATTTGTTTGGCTTAGTCCTCTGTCATCATTTCTTTCACCTCGATTAAACCTTGTTTCAATACCTCGAAGATACATTGAACAAAATGTTAATGCTTCATTTGCAATGTATGCTTCCGCAATTGAGCCTTCCGGTCTAACTTTGTTTCTTACATATTTTTTTAAGGTTCCTAAATACCTTTCAAATGGATACATCCACATATATGATACAGGTCTTGCAAGTTTTGCTTCTAATGGTAAGTGTACAACCAAATGTACCATAATGTAAAAGAATGCGGGTGGGAAAATCCTTTCAAGTTTACAAAGTATGAACACAATTTCTTTCTCCAATCTATTCAAATCATCTACATGTAGAGTCTTTGCACAAATTTGCTGAAAAAAGTGAGACAATTCAACTAATGCAGTGCATACATCTTTGGGCAAATAGGGGCGTATGGCAATAGGAAGAATTCTTTGTAATAACACATGATTGTCGTGACTCTTCAAACCAGTTATTTTTCCTTCCTTCACGTTCACATTCCTTGAGATACTTGACGCATAACCATCAGGGAATTTAACAGATTTAATGAATTGACAAAAATTTTGTCTTTCATCTGTTGTAAATGTGTAACAAGCAGGAGGCTTCAAATATTTTGTTCCAACATCTTGTAAGTGTAGCTCTGATCTAATGTTCATATCTTCTAAATCCATTCGAGCTTTAATAGTATCTTTTGTTTTTCCCTCAAGATTCAACAATGTTCCAAGAACATTGTCACATATATTCTTCTCAATGTACATTACATCAAGATTGTGTCTTATTTTAAGATTTGCTCAATACTCTAACTCAAAGAAGATGCTTTTCTTAGTCCAATTTAATTCAATAGAAGTGCGCTTTCTCTTTCGGTCAATATTATTTGGGTTTTTCCCAAAAGTTACATATCTAACATGTTCCAATTGCTTTAAAATATCGAAACCGAATAACAATTTAGGTGCAAATTTCTTTTCATCCTTCCCATTAAATTGTTTGCTTCGTCTCCAAGAATGGTTTGGGCACAAGTATCGGCGATGATGATTATAACATATTTTACTACTTAAAAGTTGCGACGATGTTTCTCCATTACAAACTGGACAAGCCTTATACCCTTTAGTGCTCCAACTAGATAAGTTTCCATATGCAGGAAAGTCATTGACTGTCCACAAAATATATGCATTCAAACGGAAACTTTGTCTGATGGATACATCATAAGTGTCAACACCATCATCCCACAACTTTTTTAATTCATCTATCAATGGTTGTAACTAAACATATATATCCTTTCCAGGTGCTTGTGGGCCAGGAATAAGTAGTGACATAATAAAAAATGAAGATTTCATGCATTTCCATGGCGGCAAATTATATGGCACAAGAATTACTGGCCACATATTGTATGAATTACTCATACTTCCAAAAGGATTGAAACCATCTGTGGCAAGACTCAATCGAACATTACGAGGATCTTGTGCAAAAATAGAATATTGTTTTTCAAATTCCTTCCAAGTTTCAAAGTCGGCTGGATGCCTTAAGTCAGACATTGTATCCATTTGTGATGTAGCGGAAGCTCTGTCGAGAAAAACCTGCGTAAAACGATTAGAAACAACCTACTAAAGTTCCGTTGATTTGCGCACAAATACCGGAAAGTTAGGCTTCAATTCGTTGATTCACGATGAATACCGAAATTGGATTAATTAGAGAAAACTCTAAAATTTT
This sequence comes from Acer negundo, assembly GCA_035582765.1. Taxonomy (NCBI): domain Eukaryota; kingdom Viridiplantae; phylum Streptophyta; class Magnoliopsida; order Sapindales; family Sapindaceae; genus Acer; species Acer negundo. The sequence continues at coordinate 28,337,022 of CM069237.1, forward strand.
ATAAATCAAAAGCTGAATGGCCAATTCGGCCTACATCATTATTTAAAGCAAAATAAATCCTAAACCTAATCGAATTCCTTGGAAAGCAAGAAAAACGACTTAAAAACGGAAATTTACCAAAAAAGGCAAAAACGAAATTAAAGCAAAAACTAATTCTACTGAGAATCCTAAACACTCCAGAATTGACGGAAGTCGATTCGGAATTGGGAAACTCAAATTATTGCGAAAAAGAAAATTTCCTAAAACGGCAAAAATTGCAACTTCAAGGCCTAAACGACGGAATTTGCCTAAAAAAGGACGTGCTTACGCAGCAAAGCTACGTAGTAGTTCCGGAAACGCCGAAACGCATCAGCTGTCAAAATTTCAAATCATTCTGATTCCGCCGCCCGGGTTTAGCCTTACTTGGTTTGTTTCAAATCCCACCCCTCTAAATAATCTAATGCCAGTTGATCCGCCGCATCATTCTCCCCAGGTTGGAGAAAATTCGTCCTCGAATTTATCGCGGTGTCATCATCAGAGGAGTCGCCATGGAAAGGAATCAAATGCTTGACATTGAAGACATTATGAGTTCTAATATGGCTGGGTAGTTTCAGGCGATACGCATTTGGATTAATTTTTTCCACAATTTCCAGCGGGCCTATCTTCTTAGCAGCAAGTTTGTTATACTCCCCCACAGCAAACCTGTCCTTTGTGAGGACTGCCCACACAAAATCGCCCACCTCAAACTCCAAATGACGCCTTTTCTTGTCCGCGGCCAGCTTGTATTTCTCTACCGATTGCAACAAATTTTCTTGCACCTGCTTATGAACCTCATGTAACCCTTGAACGAAATCTTCAGCTTTCCCATGAATTCTAGTCTTGCTAGGTAGAGGAATCAGGTCTATAGGGCTTCGAGGAACCAGTGAGTACACGACCTGAAAAGGACTGAAGCCGGTACTCCTATTGACAGCATGGTTGTGGGCAAATTCGGCTTGGCTCAACTTCAGATCCCATGACCGAACATTTTCTCCTACCAGACATCTCAGTAAATCTCCAAGCGCTCGGTTCACCACCTCCGTCTGCCCATCAGTTTGCGGGTGATATGCACTGCTAAAATCCAACCTTGTATTGACCATCTTCCAAAGGCTCCGCCAAAAGTGACTGAGGAATCGAGTGTCCCGGTCAGAAACAATTGACGAAGGTAAACCATGAAGGCGATAAATCTCTCGGAAGAACAATTGGGCGACCTTGACAGCATCAGTAGTTTTTTTGCACGGGATAAAATGAACCATCTTGGAAAATCGGTCAACCACTACATAGATGGAATCACATCCACGTTGGGTTCTTGGCAGTCCCAAAACAAAATCCATGCTCAAGTCCGTCCATGGTTGAGTAGGAATCGGTAATGGTCTGTACAAACCAGCATTAGTCGCTTTCCCTTTGGACACTTGGCAAATCCGACAACGTTCCACATATCTCTCTACTTCCTTCCGAATTGTTGGCCAAAAGTACGATGCCTTAACTAACTGAAGCGTGCGATCTCTGCCCACGTGACCCTCCCCATGTATTTCCGTAATAATTTGCAGACGTAAACTACACTCGGGAATACAAAGTTGATTTCCCCGAAACAAGAACCCATCTACCAATACAAATTCTGAATTTTTTTTCTCTCGAACAGCAACCATTATCTCTGAAAAGTGTGGATCTGAATCATATAATTCACGAAAAGAGTTAAAACCTGGAACCTGGACAACCATTGTTGATAACAGATTGACTCTTCGACTCAGGGCATCAGCCACCCGGTTCGTAACACCTGCTTTGTGCTTCAGGACGAATGTAAATTGTTGAAGGTAAGCTGACCATGAAGCATGCCGGGAAGAAATTTTTTCTTGACTGTGGAGATGTCTCAATGAATCATGATCGGTGTATAGAATGAATTCTCGGTGGAATAAGTAATGCCGCCAATGTTTCACCGCTTGGACCACAGCATAGAATTCTATGTCATATGTGCTATAACGTACTCGAGATCCCGACAGTTTCTCACTGAAATATGCCACCGGTTTCCCACCTTGACTCAAAACAGCTCCGATGCCCACCTTGGAAGCATCGCTATGCAGCTCGAACGGTTGAGAAAAATCTGGTAGAACGAGTATAGGGGCTGTTGTCAATTTCTCTTTGATTTGCTGAAAACCTTCTTCAGCTTCGGTCGTCCACTGAAACTTGACTCCTTTCATACATTCAGTGACAGGTGCCATAATGCTACTAAAGTGCGGGATGAACCGGCGGTAGAATGATGCCAATCCATGGAAACTCCGTACCTCAGTAATTGTTTTCGATTGCGGCCACTGCCTCACTGCCTCTATTTTGGACTCATCCACCTGTAGACCCTCTCCAGAAATAACATATCCCAAAAATAACACATTTGGTGTCATAAAAACGCACTTCTTGGCTGCAGCAACAAATTTTTCTCTACGCAACACACATAACACTTCCCGAATGTGCTGAAGATGCAGCTCGGGGTTTGCACTGTAAATTAAGATATCATCGAAGTAAACAACAACAAACTTACCGATAAATGGTCGAAGGGCTTGGTTCATCACTCTCATGAAGGTGCTAGGCGCGTTTGACAACCCAAATGGCATGACTAGCCATTCATATAACCCCTCTCGCGTCTTGAACGCTGTCTTCCATTCATCCCCAGGTCGAATACGAATCTGATGATACCCACTCTTCAGGTCCAATTTGGTGAACTCATGTGCCCCGCTCAATTGATCTAACAAATCATCTAGTCTCGGAATTGGAAAGCGATACCTTACTGTGATCTTATTAATTGCGCGACTGTCAACACACATCCTCCATGTTCCATCTTTCTTGGGAATTAACAAGGCGGGAACAGCACATGGACTTAGACTCTCACGGATATGCCCCTTTGACTGAAGCTCCTCAACCTGCCTTCGTAACTCTTCGTGCTCAGTGGGACTCATTCTGTAATGTGGTTTGTTTGGCAACATAGCTCCTGGCTCTAGGTCGATATGATGTTGAATGTCACGTAGAGGTGGTAGTCCTTCAGGTAATTCTTCCGGAAACACATCAGCAAACTCCGAAATCAGAGGAGCTGCCGCACTAGGAACCTCCATATCAGCCTGTGTTTCTTTTCCCATTAACACATACACCGTTTCTACTTCCTTTATCTCCAACTCGAATTTTGCATATGATAACAGGTTAGTAGTATCGCTATGCGCCTTAATCTTCTCAGATGGTTTGCTCGGTAGTAGCACAATTTTTTTTTCATGGAAAACGAAAGAATAGGTATTCTTAAACCCATCATGATACACTTTTCTGTCATATTGCCACGGCCTCCCTAGCAGTAAGTGACATGCATCCATGTCCACCACATCGCACCACATCTGATCCTTGTAGTTGGTTCCCATCGAAAACGAAATTAGCGCCCGCTGTGATACAGTCACCTCGCCCCCCTTTTGCAGCCAAGCTAGTCTATATGGTTTTGGATGTTTTTCTGTCGTCACCCCTAACTTTCGTACCGCTTCGACTGACACAATATTCTCACAACTCCCCCCGTCTATGACAAATCGACACACCTTACCAAGGATGGTACAAGTAGACTGAAATATGTTATTTCGCAGCCACTCTCCTTCTCCAGTTCTCGGTGCCAAGCAGGTACGTCGCACCATCAACATCGTTCCGGTGTCACCATCTACCAGTTCTTCACTCACTTCCTCTGCTCCTGATTGTGGTTCTTCAATTATTTCCGCATCTTCCTCATTAAATTCTGCCGGGTCAATAAATAATACCCTCTTTGCTGGTCTTGGACACTCAGACAGCCTGTGACCCGTTTCTCCACATCCAAAACACCGAAATCCGCCAGTGGTTGCCCTGGGAGTTTGAACGTTGTTTGTCGGGTTCCGTGGACCAGTATATGAACCACTGCTAGCACTAACACCTGGTCGACTTCCAGTATTTTCACTGGAACTACTTGCTCTGTTTCGACTGCTCATTCCTCCTCCGAAATTCAGCGTCTGTCCACTATTAGATTTTCGCGACAATGTCTTCTCCAATTGTAAAGCCCTCTGATGCGCCTCAGTTACTGTCACGGGATCGAAAAGATTAACCATATCAAGGATTTGTGTACGCAACCCACCACAGTAGCGCGACACCAACTGATCTTGTGTCTCCTCTATATCGTTTCGCACCAACAACTCATAGAACTCGGTTGTATATTCATCAACAGACCTCATACCTTGACGCAGATTCTGCAACCTCTGGTACATCAATCTCGTAAAATTGTGAGGTAGAAACTCTTTACGCAACTTTTGTTTCATCTTCTCCCAGTCAGAAAGTTTGGGTTTTCCAGCGCGATTCCTAGCGAGTTTAAATTGTTGCCACCAAGCCGCGGCTCTACCCCGAAACCTCGTGGCCACCAATGCCACCCTCTCATTCGCAGGAACTCTTTTGAATTCCAGAATCTCGTCAGCGATTCCAATCCATTCCAGAAACTCTTCTGGCTGCATGCTTCCACGGAATTCCGGAACCTCAGTCCGCATCCCTGACTCCCATCGCCTGACATCTTCAGTTCTGTCATCAACCCTGTCATCAGTCACAGGCGCTCTCTGTCGACGTCGTGGTTGCGGATCCCCTTCCACTTCGTCACTACTTGTCTCGGGATGTAAGGCCTGAAACGGGTTTTGGTTGGCTCTTGACGCCGCAAGTTGCGCCGTTAATTGCTCCACCTGTCGCTCCAACTGTATCACACGGTCACGTTCGATGGCTAGGTCTACAGGAATCTGGTCTGGTCGTCTTCTCGGCGGCATGATGATGTCGTCCCGAACGAACACGGCTCTGATACCAACTGATGTAGCGGAAGCTCTGTCGAGAAAAACCTGCGTAAAACGATTAGAAACAACCTACTAAAGTTCCGTTGATTTGCGCACAAATACCGGAAAGTTAGGCTTCAATTCGTTGATTCACGATGAATACCGAAATTGGAATAATTAGAGAAAACTCTAAAATTTTATAAATCAAAAGCTGAATGGCCAATTCGGCCTACATCATTATTTAAAGCAAAATAAATCCTAAACCTAATCGAATTCCTTGGAAAGCAAGAAAAACGACTTAAAAACGGAAATTTACCAAAAAAGGCAAAAACGAAATTAAAGCAAAAACTAATTCTACTGAGAATCCTAAACACTCCAGAATTGACGGAAGTCGATTCGGAATTGGGAAACTCAAATTATTGCGAAAAAGAAAATTTCCTAAAACGGTAAAAATTGCAACTTCAAGGCCTAAACGACGGAATTTGCCTAAAAAAGGACGTGCTTACGCAGCAAAGCTACGTAGTAGTTCCGGAAACGCCGAAACGCATCAGCTGTCAAAATTTCAAATCATTCTGATTCCGCCGCCCGGGTTTAGCCTTACTTGGTTTGTTTCAAATCCCACCCCTCTAAATAATCTAATGCCAGTTGATCCGCCGCATCAATTTGTTTCTCCTTATGCCACCTCATTTAAGAAGTTGTATGTTTGGACATAAACAGTATTTGAAGTCTAGGTGTAAGCGGGAAATAACGCAATATCTTATGTGGAACCTTCGTATCTTTCCCACTAACTAATTTATATCTGTCCTCACCACACATAGGACATTTTTCTACTTTTTCATGGTCCTTCCAAAATAATGCACAATCATATTTACATGCATGAATTGATTCATACCCCAATCCTAAGTCTCGCAATATCTTCTTAGCTCAATAATACGAATCTAGAATATTGTTACCACCAGGAAACACTTCCTCCAATAAATGAAGTAACATATCATATGATTTGTTACTCCATTGATTTAGTACTTTAATATGCATTAATTTCACTATAAAAGTTAATGTAGAAGACTTTGTGCCACCCTGCTATAACTCTTGTCTTGCTACACTAAATAAGGCCTCAAAATTACGAACACCATTACTGTTTCCCAAGTTGCTTGACTCCCCAAAACCCCTGTCTTCATTCCCATGTGTTGGCCCACATACATCATTCAATAATTCAATGCATTCATCATCTATGTCTTCAATCTCAATATATTCATCATGTTCAATTGATTCTCCATGAAATATCCATCTTTCATAACTTCGAGAGAACCCATGCAAAATTAAATGTCGTTGAATGGTTGCAAGATCATGTAACCAGTAACCGTGTGTTTTGACAATCTCGACAAAGACAACGAGTCTTATCGTCACTGTCTAAGTGATTTTTAGCAGCGTCAATAAATGATTTAACACTATCTTTGTATTCTCTACATAACCTATTTGGCAACCAAATCCAACTCCTATCCATTTTTAAGTTCTGCTAAAAGTATTATAATTAATATGATTAACTAAAAACTATAATTCTAACTAAACATAAATGGCTAAATAAATTTTTCGTAATAAAAAGGATAAAATATCATTATGGTTATGGCTAAAGAATATGCAAAACCCATATTAAAAAAAAAAATTAAAAATAAAAAAAATTAAAAAAAAAAAAATAATAAAAAAAGTGAGAATTATATATGCAACATGGTTAATACAAAATAACAATATTTATTGAGCATATTTAAACTTACTTTTTCTTGGGTTTTATTGAAAACTAACCTCTTTGGGAGGTTCAAGTTGATAACTAACCCCTTTTTAAAAAACTTGCAAAAATAACTCAATTAGGGTTGTTGAAAGACAATATTGCCCTTTTACAATTTAAAAATTACATTCCAAACAAAACACTCAAATCCCTCTTCTCTTCAAATCGACCAAACCTAGCTAAAATTTCAAAATCCATTTGAGTACTGAAATCGACCAAACCTCACTCAAATTGCAAACTCCCTAATCTCTTTCAAATTTCACCAAACCTCTCTCAAAAAATCTCTCCCTCTGTCTCTGACTTCAATTCAAGGCCCGCAGTTGAAGAAGACGACGGCGTGATGGAAGGTTGAAGACAACGACGGCGAAACCGAAGGTTGAAGATGACGACGGCGCAACTGAAGGACGGAAGCTTGAACACATTGTCAACTCCGTTTGGCTTCAAGAAAAAGATGAATCCCTCTTGAATTTTTGAATTATTCTTTTTGAAGGTGAATGGTCGTTCTTAAAACCTTGATTTTGATTTTTATGAAGTAAATATCTAAGCTTGACTGTTAGATTTGACTGTTTTGTTTTTTTTTTTTTGAACAGCCAACTTTAATCATCGAACCCAAAGGTTGGAAAAACGAAAAGAAAACACCAAGAAGTCACGTCAAACAACAAACAGCCCATGCACATCCACCGAAAAACAAAAGACAACCAGCAGGACCACAGTCGAAGGTAAAAAGAAAAAACAGGGGACAGAACACGCCTAAAGGGCACCTCGACCAGAAACCACAGACCAAAAACAACAACAAAAATTACATCCAATGAAGGAAATCACCACAAGAATTGGACCCCATCATGGCCAAGTTATCCGCGAAAGAGTTGAACATATGCGAGGCATGAACAATTTCCACACCTTTCAACGACTTTAATTGCATCATGATATAAGAAATCAGCCCAAATTGCTCCAAACTACCGTAATCGTCATTGTTAATCCAAGAAACTGCAACCTGGAGTCACTCACAATCGACACAACTTGATGACGAAGGGAAGACTCGAAACTAACAATGTCAATAGCCTTGTTGATAGCCAAGATTTCAGCAACATTTGAGTCCGAAATACCTACATAAAAAGAGAAGAGACATAACACCTTGCCATTGAAATCCCTTAAAACACCACTAATCCCCGTTGCCCCTGGACTATCCCTTGTCGACCCGTCCACGTTGAATTTGAAAGAGTTCATCAAAGGCGGAATCCAATCCTTGATAACATTTTTTTTCAACCTCTTTGACTCCACACAGCAGCTTTTGATGTTGAGCATCAAAGCTGAAACAGAATCCATAACATTGTTCCCTAAGAATTTGAACCACCACGCCACCTAAAACCTAACCAAATCTTGAGCCAACACCAGACAAGGGTGTTTGTCTTCAAAAACTTTTTGATTATGCACCTCCCACATAGTCCAAACAACCGCTATAAGTAAGGATAACCAAACCCTTTCACTCTTCGCTGCTAGACATAACCCCAACCACCCTTCCAACCATTCTCTAACCAATTTGTTGCTACACCAGTTCACTTCCCACCAATCCATGCACACCCTCCACAACTTGGTGGTCCAAGGACAATGAAGAAACAAGTGATCTACCGTTTGCACTTCAAGCATACACAATGGACAATCCACCACAGAAAAATGCCCCATACCAAACCTTTGTAACACCTCCCTAACCAAAAATTTTCCTTTGTAGAGTTGCCAAAGAAAACTTTAACTTTGGATGGGCAAATCTATTCCTAATCATCTTCAAAATAAATGAAGAGACCTCTGAAATCCCTTCTAAGTTCTGACGAAAAGAGCTAACCATGAACAAACCGTTACGATTTAGCTTCCACGCTAAAAAATCAGATGACGTTTTAAAAATGGGAACTCCGCTAAAAAAAGTATGGAAACCAACCCATTGGTCCCTCTCCCAATCAAACAAAATCCGTCTAGTTTTGACATCCCAAACCCACTCCGACACATCCTATCTCCCAAAATCCTGGATGGGACCATTCTTCTTAGAAGCTAAAAAAAAAATGCGAGGGAAAGCCTCTTTCAGGGATCTGGAATCCCGATTAAGCTCAGTCCAAAAAGCTTCCCTGTCACCTTTACTCACAACCATAGAGAAGCCTTTAGCAATCATCTTGGCAGCAGGGCTACCGACTTTAAGAAGGATGTGGATCACCTTCACAAAGTATGAATCCTTAGGCGAGTTAAACAAATCTCACGAAAAGGATCTGTCCTAAATACCACACTTAGCCACTAAAGCCTTGTGCCATAAAGCTTTTTTTTCGCTACCAAATCTCTAAATCCATTTAGCAAGCATACTCTTGTTTTTGTCAAGAACCCTCTCTATGCCTAAACAACCAGAGCACTTACTCTTGCAAACCTCCTCCCATTTAACAGCATGAACCTTCCTTTTGACAACACTATCACCTCAAAGGAAACTCAGTTGAAACTTCTCAACCAAAGAGGCAATACCAACTGGCATCTTGAAAAGAGAAAGAAAATACTAGTGATAACTGACTTAATCAGGACCAACCGACCACTCTTGGACAAAAATTTTCTTTTCCATAGAGAGAACCTAGATTCAATATTCCTAATGACCGAGTGCCAAAAGGACTTCGACCAAGGCCTTGCACCCAACGGAAGGCCAATATAAGTGATAGGAAACTTCTCTTTGTTGCACCTAAAAACCTCCTCCCAAGGGACCGAATCTAAGTCACCATCATTACCCACTCTCACTAAGCAAGACTTATGAAAATTAATTTTAAGGTCAGAGACTAACTAAAAACACCTGAGGATTCTTTTAGCATTGCACACAAAATTCGTCTTTGGCTTAATAAAAAAAATAGTATCATTTGCGAATCGAAGGTGAGAAATGTGAACTTCATTTCCCCCAAAACGTTCTCCCTCCACCATCCCCAAGCTAACCGCCTTATAAAGCAAGCAATTCAAACCTTCCGCCACTAAGTTGAACAAAAAAGGGGACACAGGATCACCTTGACGTAATCCTCTCTCAACTTCAAATTCCGGGGTTAGGCTTCCATTAACCAAAACAGACATCTTCGGTGAAGTAATACATTCCTTTATCCAACCTCTCCATCTACTCCCAAAACCCATATTTTCCATCATGTCATCAAGGAAAATGTGGTCCACATTATCATAAGCTTTTTCAAAGTCTAGCTTAACAACCAAGCCCCCCTTCTTTTCATCCTTCCATTTTTGAATAACTTCTTCCGAAATTACAAAACTATCCACTATCTGCCTATTCCTCACAAAAGCTAACTGAGAAACACCGATCACATAGTCCATGACCTTTTTAATTCTGTTAGCCAAAACCTTAGTAAGAATTTTATACATCGAGTTAACCAAACTAATAGGTCTGAAATCGGACATACTATAATTTGATTGTTTTGTTGTGTATGTTAATGGGTTCAATCATTTATTCACAAATCTTATCTGGGTTTTTGATCAAGGTGAGTTAAGTGATACATGATTGTATATATGTGTATATTTTTGTAAATTTTTCATTTTTAGTTATTTTGAGAATGAAAAGTTTGTGAATGATCACATCCCATGTTGGTATTCACCGAAACGATGAGGTTGAAGAAAACTTTGGTTGGTTTTCGGTTTAGGTTCTGATACATGATTGTATATATGTGTATATTTTTGATCAAATTGTACACATAACAGATAATTTGACTTGTTAGGTGAACAACTAGTGCCACTTTTTAATCTCATAAGTAGTCAAAGCCTGGATCATTATTAAAATGTGAATAATTGTGATAAAATCTTTCTTTGGTACCACGTTTGTAATGTTATAGGCCAAGCAAATATATTAACAACTAATCAAATTAGCTCAATTGGCTCTGTTTTCATATGTGCTCAATTAGCTCTATTTTCCTAGCTTAGAATTTGGCTTTGATATAGTATGTTCAATTTTGGCTTTGTATAGTATGCTTAGAATTATGAAAAATCTTTGGTAGATTTAGTACAGTAGAGAGAATTGATTATGTGTCCTGTTTGCTTGGCATTTCGGTTGGGATTTGTTTTCTTTGCTCAAAGCTTTAGTACAATATCTTGTTGGTATCTTTTTCTTGATAATTAATGTATGATATAAACTCCTTGTTGTTGATGGTGCAAATGGTTGCAGATATTTGGTAGGTATGCTATCGCTAAAGGAAAGTCCTACAGCTACATACTTCAGTTTGCAATTTGTCTTGGGCAGCTCTATGGGACTGCTATTTATTTCATAACTGCATACATGGAAGGGGATAATTTTGCAGCTAGTACGTAGTACATACTATTACTATGCATACTACATTGTAGCAAATTCCTTCTGGATTTTAATACTGACACTCAAATCTGTTCGGTGTTGGAAAAATATTTGCTCAGCAGTCCAGTTACAAAGCCAGAAGAAGACCAAAATTCGCTGGGGTAGACATCAGAATATTTCACTTGGGACCTTGGTAGTTTCAGATTGTGCCATTTTTAATCTGTTTACGTTTCATAGTTTGTAACTTGGTTAAATTTATGCACTTTGAGTTGGTTATATGAAACTACAATTTGAAAATCAACATTTTTTCTCTGTTTTTCATTCACATATTTTTGGCTAAACTGAATGATTTTGTGTGCTCTTTTATATCAATTTTATGGAAAGAATTCCCATGAATTTAAGGTTCAAGTGTTATTATAACCGCTAGGGGTTTTATCTGTGCCTATTTTCTTAATTATTACTATAATCACTCTAATATAAGACAAAGTGTTATTATTATGTAAAGCTTAGAAACTTTGGGGACAACTTTAGAAAGTTTGACATCTTTTTCAATGGCAAAAAAACTCTTGGACATGGTATTGCTATGTTAATTGCTTTTTTGATGTGTAGTATTTAAACGTTTCTTTTTCAGGATCTTATTTATCATTTTATTAAAGTGTAAAATTCCTCCTTTAAAACTTAGCTATACCTGGGTTTGTTATCTCGGTCTAATAGTATGGCTATTTGCTTGAATTAGGTTGGCATCTATGCAGCATTTGTGAGAAGAATGTCTTCTATATGTGCTATTCATGTACATTTTCCTTGTACAAGGGCTGCATCAAAGATGCTGCCATCTTATGTGTAAGAGGTAACAAGGGCTTCTGTGAGACATGCATGAAGACTGTGATGTTAATTGAAAAGAATGAGCAGGGAAACAAGGAAATGGTAAATGTGCAATTTATATATGGTTCTTTAAAATAACTTATGTTTTATTGTTTCTTTTCCTATGGTGGGTCATTCTCAACATCAAAGCTGTAACAAATAAATTATGGCAGTGTTTTGGGATATAAATTTACGGTGTGTCAAATTATGGCATTTTATGTTGAAATTGCATCTGAGAGTACTTTTTTTTTTAACAGCCAACTTTATTGAAAAAGGCCAAGAAGACCACATGCAAGAAACAAACAGAGGCAAACAACAGGTCCGAACAAGGACCGAAAGCAAGCACCAAAAGCAGCACAAAACACCACCCACCAAGCCAAAACAACCCAAAAACCACATAAGCACACAACAGCAAAACACCCCACGACCCGCAAGATAACCACTAAACAACAAGATGAGGAAGAGACAAACGAGACCCACCTCCAACACCACCAGAACAACCCAAAACAACCAGCAGCAACCCAAAAAAATAGAGCACCCCAAAGACTCAAAAACTGAACCACTCAATACTATCCTCGCCACCACCCGAACTCCTTCTTGCCAAACCATCCGCCTCCACATTCAAGGATCTTGATTTATGAATGACTGTGAGGCTATTAAAACTGCACATGAAACTTCTGATATCACTGATAACCTGAAAATTGTAGAGGTTCCCAAAATCCTCCTCATTATTAACCCAGGAGACAGCCTCAAAGGAATCGCTTACCACTTGGATATTAATACCAAACAAACCAACATTCGACGAGCACAACTCGCATGCTTTAAGAATCATAAAAAGCTCCTTTGAAATAGGATCCTGAGTATCAACATAAATCGAAAACTGGCATACAAAGGAACCAGTTGAGTTCCGCAACACCTCTCCTATGCCTGCGGGGCCTGGACTCCCTTTTAAAGATCCGTCAACAATGAACATCAACCAACCACTCAGAGGAGGTTTCCAAACAGCCCTAATAGCCTCTTAGTAGGGACAACAGAAATGAAACTCTTGCTGATGTTGAGTAGCAACATAGAAACCGGTAACTTACTGCCTTTCCCAAAGCATTTGAACCACCATGCCACCCTAAATTTCACATCATCCACAGCCTTGTCAACCAAAGCCTCTTTATCTCCGAAAATCAAGTTGTTTCTATATTCCTAAATCGTCCAAATGATGGCAAAAAACAGTATATTCCAAGCTTTCCTATACTTCACAGCAGGACATAGCCCAGTCCAACAATCCATCCAATCTTTAAAAGAATTGTTAGCACACCAATAAACATCCCACCAGCTCATACAGTAGCTCCACAGTCTTCAAGTCCAACGACAGTGAATAAACAGATGATCGATAGACTCACTATAGACGTTACACAAGAAGCATACCAAGGGCTGCCCTTGCAACATACCATGCCTAAGAAGAGCTTCCTTTACTGCAATTCTCCCCCTCTACAGCGACCATGCAAAAATGTCAACCTTGGGAGGGCATAAACATTTCCACAACAAGTTATAACTGTCACTAAAATCCTCACTAGTGGACTCCAACCGATGATAAAAAGATTTTATTGAAAAAATCCCATTAGAATTAAACATCCATGCCATGGAGTCAGATATATCTCTCCTGACTGTTAATCTCTATAAATAGGATAAAAAGCTTTCCCATTGCTCCACTTCCTAATCAAAAACAGGGCGCCTAAGGTTCACCTTCCAATACCACTGATTGTCTTGCTACCCTCCAAAGTTTTGGACCACCCCTTCCTTGTCAAAGGAAAGAGCATAAATCCTCAGATAAAGCTCTCTCAACGAGATCCCTTCCAAGGCAATATCTTTCTAGAGGCGACATTTATCCCCTCTACCAATCACCACATGCAACCACTCATTAAGAATCTGCTCAGACTGAGAGCCTTGACTAAATAACGAATCAATATTTTTAACGAAACAAGACGCATTGCAGCCCCCTTGCCAACTCCACCGAAGACTCAACTTGTCAACCCCATAACAAGCACAAATCACCTTTTTCCACAAAGAGTCTGTCTCAAAACCAAATCTCCACACCCATTTGGCAGAAGACTATTATTCTTGTCAATAATGTGACCAATACCAAGGCCCTCAAACCTCTTATTCCTACACATTGAGTCCCAATCCACCAAATGTAACTTTCGTTTGAAACTATTTTCACCCCAAAAGAAGTCTCATTTAAACTTCTCAATTTTCTTAGCCACCCCAATCGGAATTTTGAAAACCAAAAGGAAATACATTAGCAAGCTTGACAACACCGATACGTTGGCAAGCTTGATAGCATCTGAGAGTACTTGAGTGTTTAATTATGGAGTTACTCAAACTTTTGCATTGATTCTCCTTCACATTGAGTTACTCAAGCTGAATTTGGTTTAGTTTGGATTTTTGTATGATAACTCCTTTTGATTATTTGTATTAGTATTTTATTGATTTCAGTTTTGAATACTATAAACACTTGATTTAGTTTATTGATCAAGTTCTTCAAAACTACTATCAAGTTGGCATAGCCGTAGTGTCCAATTTCCAGCCTGTATTCTACTGTCAATTTGGTATATGCATCTTTGGTTTAATTTTGGCATACTAATGTTTGATTTGCTATATTGCTGGATTTAGTGATGTTTGAATGTTTGTATTGGATTTTGTAGTGATTGTGTACTATTAGGTTTGATATTTTCAACTGCATTTTGGTTTCCTAACTGCGTTCGGAAATCACAATAGCAGTTGGGAATTCCTAACACATGTTGGGATTTCCTAACAGCAGTTAGGAATTCCAAACGGTAGTTGGAAATTCCTAATAGCAGTTGGGAATTCCTAACTACTGTTAGAAAATCCCAATTGCTGTTGCGAATTCCCAACTTCTGTTGGGAATTCCTAACAGCTGTTAGGATTTCCTAACAACAGTTAAGAATTCCCAACTGTAACAAATATCACCTTAAATTGCTTATTCGGTTAAAACATGTGTACTAATATAAATTTTTTTTTTTTTATGGTTTTATGTTATATTTCAGGATAATTAAATGGGAGAAGAGGTGGATTTATTACTAAAAGTTTAAATTTTATTACTAAAGGTTTAAATTGTACTGGGTTTAGAATATGGCCCTGACCAGCCGGTGCTAATTTATGAGGGTTTTTACTGTCAAAGATTGTTACAAGAGGAAATTCGTATCTCTTCTTGTCATGTATGAGAAATTTGAAGTATTGAGTTTTGACTGTAACATTTATTTGAATAACTGGCTATTCTAGAGCAATGCTGTGCTACGATCATTTTGGTGAATAAATATATTTCTAAAATGTACAAAAAAACCAACCACCTATTTTCTAGATAGCTATTAACTACACTTAGAATTAGTTCTTTTGAATTACACTGTGATGATATTTTATATACATGTTATTGAAGACAGAAACATGTATATAAATCAGGCTTGAATATACAGACATTGACAAAATAATGTAAACTCTGAATATCTGATACCCCAACCAACAATCAAATTAAACAACAATGTGAAATTACACTAACACTGTCATATAACACTAATATTACACAACAATTGGCCAATGTCAACACTGTCGATATCTAGACTGCGCACACGCAACACTATCAACGCTGTCGATATCTGGATTCCGCACACACTCCTTATTCCAGCGGGGAGGGTATAACACTCCATTCATTATCATATAAATTAGCAAACCGTACTTTATCCATTCTAGCCACCTTTCACATGTACAAGAAATTAATGATTAAAGGGTTTTATTGAAAACTAACCCCTTTGGGAGGCTCAAGTTGAAATCTAACTCATTTTTTAAAAACTTGCAAAATTAACTCTTTTTTCATACGTAAGTACCATTTTACCCTTACTTACTAACTTTTCTCTTTTACTCATTATATACCTATTATTTCCTTCTTTTCTTCACTCCTTCCTCTCTTCACCAACACAGACATGCGACCCATTCTTTTCCCTCTCAATTTTTTTTTTCTTTTACTTTCTCTTCCATTGCAAGTACAAATTAAGCAACTCCACCATTGTACAAGTAGAAACAAGCAACTCCACAAGGATTCCTTCCATTGAAGCTATGAGGTGAGTTTTTTATTTTTTATTTTTAACTTTTACACTTTATAACCGATTTTTAGGTCCGATTTTCTAGAATTTGTGTAATATTTTTATGAAAATAGTTTACATTTACATAATAATGCATGAGTCTTGATTGAATTTGATGTTGTTGTGATCAATTTAAAGTTTATACTTCAATTTTGAGTTTATTTCTTGTTAAAATGTCTTATTTACTTAGATTTGTGTATTAGGGTTCTTTATTTTTGTGAAAAAAACTTATATGAATGTAATATAGCATGCGTCTTGGTTGAATTTGATGTTTTTGTGATCAATTTAAAGTTCACAAGCTAAATTTTGAGTTTATTTCTTGGTACAATGTGTTATTTACTTAGATTTGTGTATTAGAGTTCTTTATTTTTGTGAAAATAGCTTACATGAATGTAATAGAGCATGGGTCTTGATTGAATTTGATATTCTTATGGTTGATTTTCCATTATTGCATTGAATCTAGACAGTTGAAACTATTTTTTTGGAGTGTGTCCAGCACTGTTTTCTAAACAGCCGTTAGGAATTCCCAATAACCGTTAAGAATTCCATAACACTGTTAGGAATTCCCAACTGCCGTTTGGAATGCCTAACATGTGTTTGGAATTCCTAATAGGTGTTTGGAATTCCTAACGGTTTAATGGAATTCCTAAGGGTTGTTGGGAATTCCTAACGACTATTATGGAATTCCTAACGGCTGTTGGGAATTCCTAACGGCATCCAGATTTCTAAACAGTGTTTGGTAACAAGAATATTTTGTAGATTCAATGTACTATAAATTTAGAATATTTGTTTTGGAATTTAATTATAAATTTCTTATGCATTTGAAAGGTGGGTTGAATGGATAAAGTTCGATTTGTTATTTTATATGCCGGCAAAAAAACGCAAACCATCTCGAGGTGAAGAAATTGTACAACGGAAGTGTGGTAAATGCAGAAAATTAGGACACAATAGGTAGAAATGTAAGGTACCAATTCCTTTATCCAATCAAAATGGAAACCCTTAAGGTATAATAAACATGTTTTATATTATAGTTGGCAGTTGTTGATAGTTGCTATTTAATTTTTTGAAATGATTAACTTTGTTGACTATGTATTTTTATGTTCTATCATTTATTGTTCCTATTAATTTTACATGTTTATTTGTAGGTGGCTGGATGGCACGGGACGTTGGTTATGTAGTAGTCAACAGTTACAGACTGAGTGTTTATGAGTCATGGAATGAGTGCGTAACACAAATCAACGGATTTTGTGGAAGTTTTGTGAAGTCTTTATGAGAGCCGTTGTGGCTATTGTTGTTATTGTTATGCTCCGTTAAATTGTAATGTTTATTGTTGTGTAATGCAAGTGTTGTTTGACAGTGTTGTGTAAAACAATTGACACAATTTTATATGCTTGTTTTAGGGGATTTAATTGCTTATTTTTATGGATTTAATTTCTATGAAGCTTGTTGACAAAAATTTGTATGCTTGTTTTTAGGTGTGGCTTTGACCTATCGGTGCTAAGTAAGGAAAAAGGTGATGGTAGTGGGAGTTTCCGATCGTCGATATTGAATGGGGAAGTGTGATTTAATAACAAAACTTTAGAGGCAATGTTCAAAGCTGCTTCTTCAGATAATGATGAGGACATGGTGAAGCTAGCTTTACATTATTTTTTGGAGACAGTTTTGTTTGGCAAGGATCCGAAAGTCTATATCAGGGCCCAACATGTTGAACTGTTGGAAGATTTAGAAACCTTCAACAAGTACTCGTGGGGTCGAAAGTGTTATGAGACATCCTTGAACAGTCTTCAGAGGGATTTGAGAAAAATGTCTACAGAGTATCATACAACCTCAAGAGAGATGATATCAGGGAAAAAAAGGAAGCTTCAGGCCAACAAAGAAAAGGATTATATCAAACAATATCCATTGCATGGGTTTCCTTTTGCAGTTCAGGTTAGTGCATGTAAAGTGTAAACTACGCAATGCTTTTATTTTTAATTGTTACTTTTATTGATAGTTTTTTTTTTTTTAAAACATTTAGATTTAGGCGTGTGAGGCAATACCTGTTGTTGGAGTTGCGATTGCTGTGAAATCTGGTTCTTTGCTTCCGTGGATTGTAAATTGGATTACCCCCGGAACGCCTGATGCAACATATGTTATGAAGTTGTTGGACCGAAATAATGTAAGTCTAAAGAATGTAATTGTAAAACTAATTTCGAACATTGAAATTCATGCACACTAACACATACTATTATTTATCTATAGTAGACTCAGGTTTTGAAGAAGTTGCAACCCACTCCTCGAGATAGTGGAGAGGAGTATGTCAAGTTCCTACTCAGTCCTGAATGCACACTAGAAACACCCGAGAAAGACGGTGAAGGCGAAAAGGATATGTTAGCCTCTAATGGGTCTGAAAATGATGCACGTGAAAAGGCTGAAGAAAAGTGTCCAGCAAATGCAACTGCATGGCACTAGCAACAATCAAAACGCTTTTGTCTAGTGAGCTAACACTTAATATCCATTATTAGTTTTTTTAAACTTATTGCATATATGACTAATATAATCTAATATTCAAATGAATCATAGGATTGTAAAGCCAAAAATGAGGAGAACACGAGGAAATTAGATACTCTTGGAAAGCGCATGGATGCAATGGATAAGAAACTGGATTTCATTATCATTTTTTTAGGAGGCAAAGGACAAACTCCCACAAAAAATGAAGATAATTGTAAGGAAAAAATGGAGAATGATATGGAAGTGGATGGTAAGAATATGGATGAGAAAGTTGTCTTGGATACAACGGAAGAACAATTGCATGTGGATGTTCGGAATGGTAAAGAGAAAGGTGTCCACAAACACTTTGAAGCACAAATGCATGTGGATGATCTAAGTGATGATGAAGAAAACACACCTGCTGAGAAGGTGATAAACAATTTCTACATAAGCTTCTATTGTTGTTCTTCTATATTTGTTTGTTAACTAATTTGTGACTATTTCATAAACTGATATGTAGTTGCTAACATTGGGTAAGACTATCCTGAATGTTACTTAATTTCATATTGCTATTCTTAATTGCATAATCCTAAATATTAACAGCGTTCGGGTGTTTTTATTTGTTTATTCCCAGATTGAGGACAAATGCAACACAACCATTGAAATCACCTGCCTCATGGTAGATATGAAAAAGAAAGCGGCATGCAAAGGGGTTTGTAGTTCAGTTATCTCAGAGAAGAGTATCATTGTCTATGAACAGCATCCACTAATACCTCCCAAGAGACGCTTCAGAAAGGCTGCTATGTTGAAGTCTCCATATATAGACACTGAGGTAAAAAAGTCAAAAAAATTACTCAAATTCAAACCATTTCCTAAGCTGCAGCAGTCTGAGTTGAACAAATTCATGTCATGGGTAGAAGAAGACGATTCTGTAGTTGTCAGGTATATTATATTCTTAATTTTGTTATAACAACCCAATACATAGTGATTGCCACTGTGTGTATCTAACAATGGTTTATTTGATATTTCAGCAAGAATGTCATACAGCTACCGCTATGTTAGGCTACTCGGGCTTGGTTAAAAACCCTCTGCACGCCTGACAAATGGTTGAATGACTAGGTATGTATTACATTGAAACATAATATATGGATTCTGCTATTTTTTGTTATACCCTAAGAGTGAACCTTCACTTTCTGTATCAGCATATAGATTATGCATTGTATTAGATTCGTCAAGTCAAATCTAACTCTCCCACCACTAAAATGGAGATTTGCAATACAACGGATGTTAATGAAGAAGGTTTGTGGTTTGAAAGAGACAGATTGTTTGATTATGCTAATGGTGTATGACCAAAGTTAGCAACTCTATTGATAGAAACAGATAAAGTAAGTTTTTTGTCTGCACTTTCAAAAGCTCTCTTATGACTATGATGCATGGTTTTAATTATTATTTAATGAAAATAAAATATATATTCGATGTTATAGGTGTATATCCCTTTTAATTATGAGAGCAAACATTGGATCTTAGCTGAAATAGACTTCATTGCACGAAAGATCATTGTGTATGACTCTGAAATAAACTTCATAGGATCAGGGAAGAAATTATTAAAGTTTATGGAACCGTTATCTACTCTGCTTCCTTTATTGCTTTACAAGATTAATTTTTTCTCAAAAAGGCCCGAATTACAGCACAGGGAAGATATGATACCTTGGTTAGTTGAGCGTTGTGTGAATGTGCCGCAACAGGAAAAGAGTGATTGCGAAGTTTATGTCATCAAGTTTGTGGAGCATTTGATACATGGTGAATCCATCGACTTGGTTCAAGCCGAAAAGTATTTCAGACAATATTTGTGTTTACATCTTTGGCGATCAACAACAGCCCTCTGAACACTTTGAAATCGTAATCTTTGGCTGTCTAGTATTTCAGACAACATAGTTCTAGTATGTTGACGAATTATTATTGATGCAGTAAAAATGTTTACGTTCAATTTACATTTAAGTTCGTTCACTGGGATCAATGATCTAATCGGTTGAAAACTAATTAGCTTAGGAAAAATCTACTCTAAGTGCGTGAAAATTAAATTGCATAATGCTTGAATTTGGAAAATGGTTTGGTTTCTTGCAAATGATTAAAGATGCAAACTTTAAGCTAAAAATGTAAACTTTAGAAATAAAAATGCAAACTTGAGAAATTAAAATTAAACTAACACAACACCCAATCACACTATGGGAGAAAGCACTAGGGAATCGATGCAACCTTCTTAGACCACTCTATGTTCTTACCTAGTTTTGTTAAGCACTTCAATCCAATTTTAGAGCTTGTTTTAAAATAAATCCATTAAATTCTAGGTCTTTCCCATTACTTGCACAAAGTCATGTAACAAGCAATGGTTAATCTATCTATTTAACTTTAAAACTCTAAGTCAAGTTGGTCTAGCATGGTTATGCATAAACCAACATTCCCAATTACTAAGCTTGTGAGAGAATTAGATTGGATGGTCACCCACACCTAAACTCAACACCTTAAATAACCTAACTTCTCAAATCAATGTTTCTTGTGATCACAATAAAACATAAATAGAGAAATTAGAGAAAGTAATTCAATAATTAAAACTAAAATCAAATTGAATTAGAAAAATAGACTAGTTAATTACATAAAGTGCTCTAATATGGTTACATCATCCCCTAGATAAAGTTAGTTACACATTAATGAAAAATAAACAAAGAAAGGAAAAGTGTAGAGAAAACCCATCAAGTCCATGTGAGCTTCCTCTTTCTTCTTGTAGTTCCTTTTTCTCCTTCCTTGAAGAATCTTCCAAAAATGGATGGAAATGGGTGTGGTATGGTGTGTAGGGAAGAGGTGTGTGGAATGGATGGTGGAATGGAATGAGAGGGTTTGGTGTTGTGATTTTCAGTTTCTTGTGTGTTTTTCTCCCTCCTCAGATCTGAAAACTAAAGAGATGTATATATATGGGTACAAAATAGGGCAAGAAATTCATCCGAAATGACGAAAAGATGGACAGCCACGGTTGGGGTTTGTTGCGGTTGGAGAAGTCGGCGGTTGGAGCGTGGCAAGCTTTGGAAATTTATGTCGCCCCAATTGCCGCGATTGGACAAGGCGGCACTTAGACCGCGACATATTGCTGTCGTTTGAGTGCCGCGTGCTTGCTGTGGTCATGGTTCCATGGATGGTTGGAAGAATTGAAGTTGCGCATAAGGTGTGCATGAAGGCCTGAAATTGTTGGAAAATGGACGAGGAAGATGAATGTCGTTGTTCTGGCCGAAAAACCACCGAAAAAGTAGCCATAAAATGGTTGGATGAGGTCGGGTTGACGTCGGGTTGAGTTTCGAGTTTGGTTGGTTCATAGGGCCTGCAAATGAGTCACTCAAAGGTTGAAGATGGTGCTGACATCACGGTGACGCAAGTAGCAACACCCAAAACGCTGCGTTTCATTAATGACGTCGCGTGCTGTGCAGCGTCACCTGGCAAATTACAATAAAGACCCCTCAGCTCTTCTCTAATCATATAATATTCAATATATTCTCCATATTTTTCATTTTTACCCCTGATTTCCAAAATTACGCCAAAGCCCCTTAACTCCAAAAATACGTGAAACACTTATTTTATCATATTAAATACCCAGTTTTACATGAGTAACAAGCACAAGAAGTAGGAATTGGGGACCTAAATATATATATATAGTACGATCAAATACCCCCAAACCTATATTTTGCTCGTCCTTGAGCAAAACTAAAAACGAAAAACAAAAATAAAAGACATGACAAAATGATTCTATCTAAAATTTTTCTAGACACCAATAAAAAAATAAATCAAATCAAATCAAATGGCTTCATGTCCAACCGGTGATGAGATACAATGGAGTGCGATAGAGAGAAGTAGACTCATGCAAAATGTTCTAAAGCAACTCGAAGGTACTCAAGGGAACTCGCATAATCACGAATCCCACACCTAAAAGTGCTTTCATATTAGGAACTACTCACTCTCACACCTCGAATGTAATTCGCTTTGACTCTAAGCCTCACTTGGATTCTCTCTTTTCTTTCCGCTCGGAGTTCTAAGTTCACACTCATACAAGGTATGCAAAGATAGAGTTTATACATAGAAATCTAATGCATTGCATACAATTTAACAATGAAAAACCACTAATTTCTTTGTGAACTAGCCTAGGAAAGAATCAAATGCCATGGACGTGGAAAGATCATTCCAACTAACATTCCCAATCTAGATTTCTTTAAAGATCAAATAGGTTTTTCCCTAGGTTGTAATGGGGCCATTGGGTGAGATGTGGTGAAAGAAGAATAGGAAAAATTAGATTCAAAGGTCACCAATCTTGCCAAGACACAATACATAACAGCCTTACTTTAGCTCTACTTGCTTATCATTTTTAAGCACTAGCGTATAAGCATAACCTTACATTACACTTATGCTTTCACATTTGCACTCATTTCTTTGAGTACATTTATATTTAATTCTTCAAGACTTCATTTTCCTTTTCTTTTCTTTCTTTTCTTTTTCATCTTTTGCTTTTGTAATTTTTAAGCTCATAAGTGCTCATTTTTAGCACATTTTTGAGCCTTCGCTAGCACATTACACTATTTTGCATAAGTACACACTATTTTGACATATTGGAGTTATTTCTTTCAAGACCACAACTACACATCCTAACATAATTGGCAACATGGGTAGGTATGTGTTTAGGCTTATGGCATGGTTATATGGTTATGCTGTGGTTCCTAATGAAAGGTAAGTGTTTGGCCTCAAAGTTGGCTATGGAGCACACATTAGGGATATGGATAAGTGTTTAGGCTAAATATGGCAGTTAATGCACACACATTGCCTAAGATCATCTCAACAAATCCATCTATCAAGGGAATGTAAGTGTCCATTAAGCAATCCACAATATAGGACGCAATGTCCTATGGCACATGATGCACATGATGAGAAAAGTGTTTAAGAATAGAACAATAATAACACTCCAAATACGTTCTTTAAGGCTTGTGTTTGTAATCTCACTAGGTAATCTCCACTATTAAAACAAGGCGTTTGAGCACCGAAACCCTTTAACTTAAGCACAAAAGAGATGGGGGGACTAAAACATAAAAGTGCAAGTGAGACCCTAGGGTGACAACAAGCTACTAATAAGCTCATCAAGCATAAATAAACTCGCCAAACGCACACACTAAAGGCATCACACCCAAGTTAGTTAAAGCTCGAAAAATTTTGGCCATGTGACAAATTTGAAAATTTTGGACACAAAAAGACTCAAAACTAAAAAAGACAACTCGCAAAGGCGACTACACCCCCAAACCTAAACTCAACATTGTCCTCAATGTTGGAAACAAGAGAGTCCGGCCTAATAATGGAAACATACCCATGTGCATACTTCTCAATTCGTAGCTCCTTGCCGCTGTATCAAGCACGATTGGTGATGGTTGGTTTCCAAGCATTGGTTGAACGGATTCCCTAATTGCCCAAATATCATTGTCTAAATCTCGTGTAGGGGACCCCGGTAGACTCCCTCGTACACCTCGCTCATCTCGAGCACCTTGCTCGCCTTAAACACCTCGTTCATCTTGGTCACCATGAACACCTTATTCATCTTGTTCACTGTGTCTATTCATTTTCGTAGTAGGGATGTCGCCCAAATCAACAAGGTCTAACCTCCTCAAACTGTCTAGTAAGCTGGCCCACACAGTTGATATCGTCGTTGGCAGGGAACAAAAATCCTCCCTGCAAACAGCGTCCGTGCATGCACCTGAAAAACCTGAAACACTAGAAACAAAGCTACCAACGAAGTAAAGAGATACAAAATCTAAAATAAAACTAAAAAAAGTAAAAAGACACACACTACCTAAACTAAACTAACTGGATTCAACTAATGAATCTACGCTGATCCCTGGCAGCGGCGCCAAAATTAATGCAGTAAAAATGTTTTCGTTCATTTTACATTTAAGTTCGTTCACTGATATCGATGGTCAAGGGCGATGCTCTGTTTTCGAAATTGTGTGTACACTGTTTTCACTATCCGTTTTCACACTTTTCCAATTCGAATTTTGAAATATTTTATAAATGAAAAGTGTGTATTTATATGTCTACTTTATCATGTAAAATATTTGTCAAATTATTTTGAGTGCTTTTAAAGATATGCACCAGAGAGAAGACATTGGACGAATTTAAATTTCGGCAGTTTTTTTGAATCTTTGGCCTCCATGTTGAGTTATTTTTTTTCGTATGCCGGTATAGACACATGTATGCTTGTAGCTCCGTGCGTCGCTTAAATTTGCTTGTACAATGCCAATCTTTTGATGTTGAGATGGATGAGACTTCTATGCTTGTTTAACCTAGGAAAATTGTGGAGACTACCCATGAGCTACACTGTGCCTAAATAACGAAAGTTGTGGGTTTTGTTTCTACTCTTATACACTCTTCGATTTTTTTCTTCATTGTGATCTCATTGTACATCAATTTTGCATTGATTTCCATAGAACATTCATGTGGACTGCTTGTTGAGACTTGTATTCCCTTATTAGATGGACTTTTAGAAATGATTTGAGCTTGAGTGTGTGCATAACTACTAAAATAGCATAAACACTCCCATATCCCTATATTCATTGCAAATTGAAGCCAAAAACATATTCATTCCTTAGTTATTGATCATGTTAAGGTGTATAGCTTAGGAGAAGCTAGCTCTAATTTTGTAAAAGCATGTACTTGGCTAATATATGTAAATTGTGCTAGCCAAAGGCTTACAAAAACAAAAACAAAAAACAAAACAAAAAGTGTTGAAATATAAAACACTTAAGCCTTCTAGTTCTTCAATGGTAAAGTTACTCACTAATAAGGGTACAATTGTAGCACAATAGTTCAATGTAAAGTTTATAGCCTAAACGCTTATATTGTAATGTGTAATAGAGCTAGTTTTGTTATAAAGTGTAATGTGTAAACACACCCTAGCATGGTTAATAACTTTATCTTTCCCGCTCCCACCATTTTTTCCATCCCAAACACTACCACAAATCACATTGGCCCCAACAAAAGTGAGGTAAAGCCCATTTGATCTCTTAGGAAGTCTATCTTGAGAATGCGAGTCAGTGCATGTCTTTCCACGTTCGTGGCATTTCAATTCCTTTCATGAGATCCATTTTCAGAAAATGTATGTCATTGGAAAATACTCATATGTGATTATATTTGATTCCATATACCTAAACTCAAAATCACATATGTTTGCTAGAGAGTGCGCCTAAGTTCTGAGTGAAAATATGACTGAAATCCGGTAAGAATTAGAGTCGAGGCGAATTTTATCCTAGGCATGAGCGTAGTTGTTTTGTAAACCAAAAATATCCTAAGTATTGTCATACTTGCATTGCGTGATGCACGTTTATTGATTGGTATAATTTGAGATTCTAGCATGCATGTTTTGTCTTTGCTTGGTATGTGTGGATTGCATCTCAACTTTTATTGCTGAGTATACGTTTGTGGGTGTCGTAGCTGTAAACCCTCAGGAGACAGGAGACTATAACTCCTCCATCTAGGGTCGCCTAGTGGTTTAAAAGGCTTGTGGCACGTGCTAAGTGTCCACCGTGTTTCCTACGGAAGTGGACTAGCTTACTTTTTAGTTTTTATTTGGTTTTTATGTGTTGTTTTTATTTTTACTTTGTTATTTGCATTTTCATTCTTTTGTTTTGCTCGAGGACAAGCAAAAGATAGGTTTGGGGTATTTGATCGGACTATTTTATACCTATTTGAGGTCCCCCAATTCTGATTGTTTGCCTCGTTTTCGAGCGTATTTTTGTATATAATGTTTTGTTTGAGCCACGTGTAGGTACATATCCCTACAATAAGGTTTTGAGCTTAAAGATTAGTTTGGGAGGCAAAATGAGCCAAAAAGAGCTTAAATTGGACATGCTCGTGCAAAATACTCAACTTTGAAAGGTCATATTTTCCTCCTTAGAATGAAACATGATGATATCTTTATATATTCAGAAAGCCCCGAAAGTCTAGTTTCCAGAACATTTTACAGATTACGATTCCAAGTTTTCTATAGGAAGTTATGCTCATTTCCGTAATGGTGCACGATGTAGAAATGCTGAAATGCTGTCAGGTAAAAATGGCTACTTTAATCGGCGGCCAGGCTACCGATTTAAACCGTCGATTTCCTCCAGAGAGTCATTTTTTGCACGAAAATTAAAAGGCAATATTGTCCTTTCACCCATCTTTTAGCCCTAACCTCCCAACACTATATAAACACCATTTTGCCTCTTCTCTCAATAGAATCCACACCCCACACATTTCCTTCTTCATCTTTTTCACCTAAAAAGTGAGAGAGGAGCTTCCAAGAGCATCCATGGAGGTTTTCCCTCCATGGATGCTCCCCATTTCACCTTTTACCCATCATCCACCTATTTAAGAGTAGATTGCAAGGAGAAAGGAGGGTCTTTTGACCAATTTCGGACCAAGCAAGGAGGAGCTCTTGGAGGAGGTTTTCTTCAAGGGTTGTATCTCTATTTTCTCATCTCTTTGTATGTCTTGTTTTCTTAAATGTTTAATCCCCACTTAGGAATATTTGTAGACCTATTTTGTGCTCAATATATATGATGGTTGTTTTTATATCTAATTTGTGTTTTGACTCATTCTTGCTTTTATTAAATATATCTCTATCTTGAAATGCTTGTGTATGGAGATTGAAAATTAATATGTATTCATGGATGGGATTAGGAGTAGATTAATGTAAATTAGGAGTAGTTGTAATCAAATATTCCATTTTGTGTTTGTATGTTGATGGAAGGTCAAAATTAACTTGTATGAATGGATTTGAGTGACTTAGAGTTAGAATTGTGCATTTGGAGGGACTCTCTAGGCATAGTCTTGGCTAATTAGCTAGGAAGAGTGGGTGAACCGATAAATTGCCATATTAGATGGGTTTGGTTCATTGTTCTTGTTAACAATTGGACTTTAGTTATTTCTCACTCTAGGGACTCTAGTCATGGTTAGAGTTACAATTATTGGTCTTAGGCTATTTCTCACGCTAGAGACTCTAGGTGAGTTATGGTTAGAAATACAATCACTGTTTCCATATTCATTGTAACTAACGTTGCCATTTTACATTACCGTGTTAATATTGAGACTCAATTTAGCATCGGTTTGTAGAATGCGTTCACAATTACGGTTTCGTGTTTGAGAAGCTCTCAACACACTCTTCAACCGTTAGCTCTATGAATAGGTATAAATCGGATTGAGGAAAGAACGAACCCTTAACTAAAATTGGATGTACTTAATGCCTAACAACCAATTATTTGTGCACTTATGTATGGTGAACCTGTTGAACCTTGTGTGATCATTTTCATGCATCTCTCCTATCCACCATTTTATTTATCACTTTAAACACCATTCTCACCCTTCCATATTCTCTTTATTTTTATTTATTTTCATTTCCATTCTCTAAACACACATACACCGCATTGTACATACACTTCACACACACCATTCTCACCTTTCCACATTCTATTTACATGCTTACAATAAACACTAGAACTTGAAATGGTTAACAAATCACACCTCCCTACGGAACGATACCCTCGCT
Source organism: Acer negundo (assembly GCA_035582765.1). NCBI lineage: Eukaryota > Viridiplantae > Streptophyta > Magnoliopsida > Sapindales > Sapindaceae > Acer > Acer negundo. Next base: position 28,364,992 of record CM069237.1, read on the forward strand.
TGCCGCTTTACTAGTCACCTTTCCGCATTCTATTTACATGCTTACAATAAACACTAGAACTTAAAATGGTTAACAAATCACACCTCCCTACGGAACAATACCCTCGCTTGCCGCTTTACTAGTCTTTTGCTAGTTTAGAGCACATTGCGTAGGAAACCCTCTTTTACATAGAAAAAATCTTTTAATCCTTGAAATTTCTTAACGTCGGAAAAAGCGAAGTATCAACCCTCTATAGATAGTATGGGAGCAGGGCCCCAAATATCAGAGTAGATTAGCTCAAGAGGATCCTTTATTGAGATTTCAAGTCTTGAGAAGGGCAACCTATGATGTTTCCCTAGTTTACAAGCATCACAAAAGTAAGGAATTTGAAAACCTTTATTAAAATGTAACTTGTGAAGCATTTTTTGAAGAATTAAAGGGGCTGGATGCCCTAGCTTGGCATGTCAAACATTGGCATTCATAGCAACATAAGCAAACATATCAGCTGGCTGTGACTTGGATTTTGGCAAATATCTAAGGCCTGTCTTATTAATAGCCAAGAAACAAGATTCTACAGCATTCCCTAGCTTAAAGTCAGTAGCAAGATGCACTCAATGTGTACCAACTAACTTCAGCGAGTAAAACCCCTCTCCAAGTGTTCCTTGGACCAATGGTTTCTTCATTTTAAGGTCCTTGACAACACAATGATCACCATAAAATTCAACTATAGCCTTATTATCAAAAGTGAACTTTGATATACTGAGTAAGTGTTTTGTTATCTGAGGGACATGCAATATGTTTCTGAGATATAGCTTCTTAAATGGTTGTGTATAAGACTTCACACAAGAATCACCTACATGTGAGATAGAGAGTTGTTGTCCATTTCTGACAACAAGTTTGTTCACACCTTTGTAATTGGATCTTAAGGAGAGGTTGCTCAAATCAGAGGTGATATGATTGGTTGATTCGCTGTCCATATACCATGGCTGATTAGCTACGATATCAAGTGTAGCAATGTAAGCAGAGTTCTGGTGGTAGTTTGTCTGTGCATCTCCAAAACTACTTCCTTGAGAGGGTGATCCTATGAGAAATTGTCCATTGTAACCATGTTATGGATTATAGTTTTGTTGCTGAGCGTATTGTTGCTGGTTGAAGAAGGCCGGAGTCTGTTGTTGCTGTTACTGAGCATATTGTTGTTGTTGTCCTTGGTATCCTTGATCAAACCTATGGCATCACTTCAATGCACTGTGGCATGACTTATTGCACATTTGATAGTGTAATCTTTCTCTGCCACCAGACCTATTACTCCTTCCTCTTCCTCGATATCCACCTCCTCTGTTGTTTTGAAAGCTTCCACTCTTATCTTGTGAGTTATTAGACACATAGTTTGCTTCAACGTGACTTGATTCAAGCTGAGGTGGTGAATCCAGATGTTCCAATCGTTGTTCATGCATCATTAGCAAGAAGTGAGCGTCTTCAAGTGTGATGAATCTCTGTTAAATGGATATTACAGCTAAAATTGAGTCAAAGTCATGTCCTACTCCATTGATCAAGGTTAGCACTAGGTCACAATCTTTAACTTCCTCTTCAGCAGCCATCAATGTATCACTAACATTCTTAATCTTGAGAACAAAATCACTAATGGAATCTGATCCTTTTTTGAGTGTTTGGAACTAATTTTTGAGTTGTGCAATTTTTGCTACTGATTGTTGAGTGTAAAGTTTCTCTAATCGACTCCAAATCTCAAATGAGGTTTGACAACCTATGACCTGGCCTAAAACGTTCTCGCTAATTGTTGAGTAAATCCAGCTCACAATTAATTTGTCTATTCTTTTCCAGACAGAGAATTCCTTACTCATTTTCTTTTCAATTAACTTCTCACCTAATTGATTCATAGTTTCGATATTCACATACATAGTAGAAGGTCGGTTTAATCCACAAATGTATTCCTCAAGGTCTAAAGCTTGAATTGTAGCCAATACTCCTTCCAGTAGATGTAATTCACTTTCCCAAGCTTGATTGGTAGATGATAGTTCAAGCTTTTGGTGAGTGTTGAGAACTCTATGGCTACTGCAACTTGTTGAGTGCCTTGACTTTGTTCCAAGGCTGGAGATCCTTCCAAGTCTGGAGATCTCGGTGAAGCAGCTATTCCTCGAGAGTTTTGATGTTGATCAAATATCGGAGATTGTGATTGTGAAGGATTCGTCATGACGTTAGTCTTTTGTAGCTTTGATACCATGTAAAAAACAAAGCTAGACTGATGTTAAAGAAGTAACACAAGGTGTTTGTTAAAAGTTCTAAAAGAGAAAGGTGTTTGGATACTGAGAAAAGTTCCTGAGAAACTTTCTTGTTGAGAGAAAAACTTTTCTCTCTGTTTTTCTATTATTGACAGAATGAATGTATTCTGTTACAATGATCAAATTTATACAACCAATTGTAAACACAAAGGTCACACCTTTTACATGCTAGATAGATTCTAAGAGATTCTCAACTAACTATTGCCAAGTCAGCACAATTAGTTACTGACTATCATTACAATTGATTGTTAACAGATGTTAAGTTGATTGTCTTAAGAACAAGCAGATATCAAACGTCTAACTGTCAACAAATCCCCTATTTTGTTGTAGTGATAATGACAATTAATTCTCATTATTATCATAGGAGAGGTTGGTGGGCCAACGACGGTGAGATTAATTTTTATAATACATCAATTTTACATCAGGGTTTTCAAATCAGTTTTAACTAAAACTGATGTATTTTCTCTTGGGTTTTTAAATCGGTTTTAATTAAAACCGATGTCTTTTTCATGTTTTTACATCGATTAAAAACCGATGTCTTTTGCGTTTGTTTTTCTAAATCGCTCAAAAAAACATCGGTTTTAAAAATTTTAAAAACCGATTTCTTCCATATAAAAAAACTGATTACTTTTGTGTTGTTTGTGGTAGTGCGGTGATATCAAATAATCAAAATATTAATATTTATCACTACAATATTAGGGAAGAATTGAATAAAACAAATATTGATTTCTTAGTGGATTATTATTCTCCTCATCCACCAATCCTTCTCTATATTCTCTCTCTTCTTTTTCTATTATTTTTGTACTGTGCTCATTACACCAAAATATATATTTAACAAGGGTCCAACAAGAATGAAAGTTGTTATATGACCCAAATTTATGAGGTTGATAATAAATTTGATAATAACAAAATTATGATTATCTCCTCTAGTTTTCTTTGAAACCCTGGTTTTCTCTGAAAACCTATTGTGAGAGTAGAGTGGAGTTTCTTTATGTTTGCAAAGTTTGTTGGTGTGAGTATTGAGTGGAGGGGAGTCTCTCACGGTTTTAGGGTGATATGAGGGCTGATGAGATCAAGAGGTTACATGCTTCTTTGTCACTGAAGGAGCGAGAGGGACCTATTCATCGGTTACAAGGTGTGCTAAAGGATGTGAGGGCGAAGAAGATGGCTTTATGCTTGGCTGGGAAACTCTTTTCCACAGATTTGATTAACCAAGAGGCATTTCGTTCTTTAATCACTAGGATTTGGAAGATTCATGAAGGGGTGGAGATTGAGGTTATCTCTAATAATATATATGCTTTTCACTTCCAGTCTATGAAGGATAGGAGGAGGGTTCTTATGGATGGCTCGTGGAGCTTTGAGGATGCCCTCATAGTTCTTAAAGAACATGAGGGTAAAGGGGCGATTAGTAGTCCAAAATTTAATATTGTCGATTTTTGGGTCCAAAATTCCAATATTCTGATGATATGTATGACAAAGGATATTGGACAATTCTTAGGGAGTATTATAGGGGAGGTGCGTGAAGTCGATGTTGGGCCTTCAGGTGACTGTCTAGGTAAATTTTTACGGGTTCGTGTGGCTGTTGGGATTGATAAACCTCTTTGAAGGTTTTTGTGTGTTGATGTGCTTGGTGATGGTGAGGAGACAGTTATACACATCCAGTATGAAAGATTGCCGAATGTCTGCTACCTATGTGGATTGGTTGGTCATACCGTGCGTGGTTGTTCGAATGCAGGTGAGAGTGGTTCCTCTGAAGGAAAGGATATGGTTTATGGGGTGTGGTTAAGAGCTATAAGGTCTAGCTCCATAATTTATGAGTAAGATGTCAAGAATCCAGAATGAGTATGAATTTTAAGGATGAAATTCTTATAAGGTGGAAAGTATTGTAATATCCCAATCCAAGAAGTTGATCCAAGACCAAGTTCAATCCCAAAAGCTTATCAGGCCCAAACCAATTTGGTTCAACCCAATTAGTATTAAAATAAAAAAGAAAAAGAAATGAGACAGGTGGCTAGTGTATGTGTGGTGTCTGTGCATGATGAAGGTTGTAGAAATTGGAGGTGGTAAATAAATGAATAAAGAAAAGAATAAAAAAAATGGCAAGAGGCTTATTTGGGTGATAGGTGGCAGAGTAGGGTGAAACCGTGAAAGCAGAAGCAAAAGGTGGATAAATTTGAGAAATAAATAAGAGAAATTAAGAAGAGATATATATATAGAAAAAGAGAGGTTCGCCTAAGCCTAAGAAGAACAGACGATCAGCCTAAGAAGAACAGACGATCAGAGAACAGAGAAAGAAAGGAGAAGAAAGAGAGATGAGAGGCAAGAGGTAGGTGAGAGATAAAGGAGAACTCGGCCAAGACCGATTTTTAGAAAGAAAAATAGAATCAGAGAGAGAAATTAAGAAAAGAAAAAGAAAGGAAAGAGAAGTGAGGTCTGAGGAGGCGTGAATAATAATAGAAAGGTATTGGAGGAGGGAGAGTGGAGGTCTGTTAATAGCAAAATAGAGAGAAGCAGATTCGAGAAAAGAAAAGAAAGAATAATAAAAGACAGCTATGTGGGCGTGTGAGATATAGAAGATTGTGATTTTTGAAGAAGAAATATTAGAGGGCAGCAGTAGATTTGTACAGATATATGTACTAGATATACAGATAAGTGATGGTTGATAAAGTTTGGAATGTATATACAGTTAAGTTATTAAATTTCTTAGTAAATCCTAATTGAGTTTTATGTATTTTATAGTGGATCCATAAATAGATGAATCCAGATAGAATACAGTATACAGTTCCAGAAGCAGATTTAAGAAGAGCTTTATTAAAAGTTATTTATTTTAGAATTATATGTTAGATTAAGTATTTAGAGATTAATAGAAATAAATGATTTATTCATTTATTTAGAAAATAGATTTTCAGATTACGTATTTATTTAGAAAACAGATTCTCAGATGAATTGAGGTGTTTCAATAAATGTTTAGGTTTCTAGAATTTAGAAATAGATTTATTAGAGAATATATTTATTGAGCAAGACTCTATAAAGAAGAATAGTAAAAGAATTTTCAGATAGATTTTCATAATGAATTCCAGATTTCTAGATTTTCAGTATTTCAGACAGATTTCCAGATTTTCAGATTCAAGTAATTTATGAGAATTGACAGAAAAGAAAAGAAAAGAATATTTATGCATATTTTAAAGAAAAAGTATTTATAAAGAATTATATGTATGTTCAGAAAGAGATTTTAAACACCAGATGTTTACTCGTCTCTAGCGGTATTAGATTCAGATTGTTGGCATTTAGGGCTTATGCACATGTGTATGACAGATGTTCAGTCAGAGTCGCTCTAATGCAATATGTCAATTGTCTTTTGCTATCATAGGTTGTTTCATCATTGTTTCATCTAACGATATTACATTTCTAGTTGAGCAGCCTAGTCAGCTGAAGTACCTAGAGTGGCCTAGCTTTCAAAGCACGGTAAGTGGTATCGTTAATTTAAGGTTTTTGTCATTGTTTTAAACCTATGATTTCTATGGATTTGAGCTGATTACTGCAATCAAATTATATATATATATATATATATATCCGAAACAAAATATACATACATGATATATCCGGATGTTTCGTACTGCAAGTTTGAGTTATCTATGTATATGTATGATGTGCCATTTCTGGTTGAAGTCTGGGTTAAATTATATATGATCGAGGTGACTGCTATTTTGTGGTAGTAATTCTAGGTGTTCCTTGTTTCTATTGTGCAGCTGAAGACTGCTACCCTCACTCTTGTTCTTGTAGCACTGCTCATTGTTGCACTATCCAGTTTATCTGTGAAGGATGACACTAGTTATGACTAATGTTTTCATAAATACTCGATCTGTTTATAGTCAGTTTTGAAGGTATTTGTGTTGTTATTGTGAGTGCAGTAGCATATAGTGTTCTGGTTACCTCCTTTATGCTCTTGAATTTTTCTTAGTTGGATTCATTTAATTCAACTTGGTATTTCTAACGCCCAAGTCAATTTATTATTGGTTTTATATTAAAATCTTGAAATCGAACTTTGTCACTCTCTTTTGCTTCCGCCTTTCAATTTCCTGCTTCTACTTTTCTTTGACTTGAACCTGGTATGCCTTTCCCTCTCTCTAATTCACAGTTTTTCTCCACTGTTTTGTTGGGTTGATGTGCAGTTTTCTTTGTGATTCTTGTACAGGTTCATTTTAGTATGACCAACCGATGAAGCTCGCACACTTGGTGGGGTTGTAGGAGGTATAATTGCATGGCCTAAAAGTTGTATTAGGTTATTGTAGTTAGCATGAGTTTGGATGTGATATGAAAACGGAGTTGGAATTTTGGAATATAGTATAATTCAAAAGTTTGGTTTATTTGTAATTTTGTTTGAAAGTATTGTATTGTAATTTGGTTATTTCATAAAATATTGGTTTTAGGATTTTTGTCTATAATCATCATAGCAAGTTGTTTGAAACTTGTAACAACAAGCACCCTAAGTTGTAGAACTTTATATCTGCCGAAACTGGACTGGGTATGACACAAGCTCTTTGTCCTTCACCTGCTAGGATTATATGCTTTGAATTTGAAAGGTAAGATCCTCTTAAGATTTTTCAAACTTTATAAAATACTGTTAGAAGATTTGATAAGCAATATATCCTTATCAGATTTAAAGGCCTTGACATTATTTTCCACTAAGTTTTTTAGTCATTCAATAAATTAAATGAGAAAAACTAGTAATAATTGAAAAACTTTTGCTGATTATATTGTGAAGATGACGCATTTACTAGAAAACTTGGTAAAGGATTTTATCATAATACAATGTCATGATTGCAAACAATTCAACATAAACATTTAACGGCTCAGGGAAATTAAGTGTCTAGATTAAAACTAAAGAAAACAGGTACTCCAATCCCAACAAACAAAGATACCGTCTTACATTATGGCCTCTGAGTACTGGCCAGAAATGTTGCTTTGATTTTTACTAGTCTACTTATTACATTTCTTATGCTAATCCTATTCTCAGGCAAATTTGTGGTACATTCCATGGCTAAACTAAAGATAGATGATACACATTGTTCCTTTGCTGAAAAATAGACATCGTCCCTTTGTAGTAAATCGCTATCTGCAACATCCACGATCGAACGTTTTAATGAGTCACCAACCCAATGTCTCAAACTCATTTCTCGAATAAAAGTTTCATCTGTCGGCTTCTTCCTTGTAAATGTCTCCATCAGCATAATACCATAGCTATAAATATCACTTTTTCGAGATACCCTTCCTTCACTTCCATACTCTGTGAATTGACTTAATCCATTTCAATATTGGAAATATTTATATCAAAAATAAAAAATAAAAAAACTATGAAATGAATAACAAAATCTAATGGAATTTTACCTGGTGCCATATAACCAATTGTGGCAAGGGTTTGTGTTTGTGTCATAGAATCTTCTTCACCTAACAGCTTTGTAATGCCAAAATCACTCAAGTGTCCAACCATGCTTTGGTCCAACAGTACATTGCTTGGCTTGATGTCGCAATGAACTATAGGGACTGAATAGCCAAAGTGAAGATACTCCAAAGCCGAAGCCACATCTATCAATATATTCAACCTCTGCAATATGTCCAAAAAGTATTCATCAGAATATAAGCACTTTTCAAGGCTCCCGTTAGGCATGTACTCCAGCACCAAAGCTTTAAGATCATCATTTGTACAACTGCTGATAATCTTGACAAGGTTTCGATGACAGATACCACTAAGCACTTCACATTCAACATTGAAACTCCTAAGTGCTCTTTCCGTTTGCACGTGGAACACCTTCACTGCAATTTCCATCCCATCTAAAAGTCTCCCTCTGAAAACCGAACCAAAGCTCCCTCTGCCAAGTAGATTGATGTCACTAAATCCATTTGTTGCTTGAACGAGTTCTGGATAAGAAATTCTTCTCCATATTGCTCGTTCTGGCACATGAACATCATTATTATTTGCTAGCTGTGATCTCCTCCTCGTTCGATATATTTTCATCACAATGATCAAAGTCAAGCAGACAATAAGTGTTAAGGGCAAAGTAATGGCTAAGACAACCGTGATCCTAGATTTTGGATGAGTGGTTGTTTTGCAGGAGGGGACTTGCAGTCTTGGCAAACCACAAAGTGCAAGGTTCATTAAAAAAGATTTAGCAGAGAAATTTGCAAAAGGTCCTTTTGTTGGAATTTCCCCCTCTAATCGATTGAAAGACAAGTTAAGATATTTGAGGTATGATAGTGCCTCCAAAGATTGTGGAATAACTCCAGAAAGATTATTATTTGACAAATCCAAAAACTCCAAGCTTATTAATCCCCCAAATGATTCAGGAATTGAGCCTTGTAAGGTATTATGTCTTAGGGAGAGAAACTGCAAATTTTATAAGCTTCCAATTGTGGTTGGGATGCCACCGGCTAAATGATTATGTGACAGATCTACACTTATGATAACCTTCAAATTTCCAAATTCTAATGGAAGAGTTCCAATTAGAGAGTTTGTTGACAAGTTAATTTCCAAGATGTCTTTAAGTTTCCAAAGAGACGAGGGTATAACAGAAGATAACTCATTGGAGCCTAACGAGAGGAGTCTTAGATTAGTTAGATTACCAAAACATGCAGGTATGGCTCCAGAAAGCTTATTATTATGCATGTACAAATCAACCAGATTATTTAATTGACAAAGATCATTTGGGATGGATCCTTCTAGATTGTTATTTTGAATAGAAAATCCTTGAAGTTGCTGCAAGTTTCCAAGTGTAACAGGAATTGATCCTGTCAATTCATTTTCGCTCAAGTATAGAGACATCAAGTTTTTCAGACCACTAATTTCTTGGGGAATGTTTCCAGTGATGTTGCAACCTTCCATAACAAATATTTCCAACGAAATAGAAAGATTTCCTATAGAACTTGGAAGGAAGCCATTTAGAGGATTAAGTGATAAAAACAAGAATCTTAAATTCTTGCAATTTGTGAAAGAGGTAAGGAAGCTCAAATCTGTAGTAGAAGATGTTAAGGAATTGTATGCTAAGCTAAGCCCCTCAAGATTTGTTAAACTATTGCCTATTGTGCTTGGAATAAAGCCTGAGAATGAGTTATTTCCAATCTCTAGAATTTGGAGCTTCGAAGCATTGGTGATGAAGCTGGGAAATCTTCTAGTTAAATTATTAGACGCAAGATTTGGAAGCACAGAGCCAATAATTGATGGAAGGCTTCCCGAGAGTCTGTTGTTATGAAGCCCAAGCTCTTTCAATGTTGAAATGTTGAAAACTGTAGCTGGAATGTGGCCAACTAGGTTGTTGCCTTCAAGCCCCAAGCCTTCTAGACTAGGAAGATTACCAATTTCATAAGGTATCTCACCTGCATGTGAAGTGTGAAGCATATTTTTATTGAATCTACCGCAAAAAATAAAATTCTACCGAATATTGTTGATTGATTTAATAAGGTACCTACCAATTATGTTGTTACCGCCTAGAGCTAGTCTTTCTAACTTGGTCAAGTTTCCAATATTCCTCTGTATGCGTCCTCTGAACTGATTATAAGATAGAGAAACAGTGGTAAGCTCTCTGCATTGCCACAGATCGTTTGGGATTATTAGACAACTGCAGTTTTTTAAGGACAGCTGCTTGACGATGATCTGAACACATGTTTTGAGGTAGGCCACCTGTCAAACTATTATTTGTAAAATTAATTTGCCACAAAGAAGAAATGTTGAAAAGAAGTGAAGGAATCTGCCCTGTTAACTGGACATTGCCTCGTAGTATAAGTCTCTCCAATCCTACAAGATTCCCGAGCTCCTGTGGAATTTCCTCCTACAAAAAATACTTTCATCAAATCCTCTTATTCATTGATTGAAAAGCAACAACAAATTATTAGTCTATAATTACCTTCAAGTTTGTTCAAACCAATTGATAGAGTCTTCAGCTTAGTCAAGTTGCCGATTTCTTTTGGTATGCCTCCTCTGAAATTGTTGAATGTCAAGTTTAAAAATTGTAGCTGCTTGCACTCTGATAGAAAGAATGGTATTTCTCCCTCCAACGAGTTTTCGGACAAATCAAGTGACATCAAATTAGCTCCACCGCCATACACATTGACCATTGACGAGAGCCGATTGTGTTTGAGTCTAAGCTCTTGCAATGAAGATATGTTGAAGATGGAGGATGGCACATTACCCGAAAGTTGGTTATAATTGAAATTAATGTATTTCAATCGACGTAAACGAGCTAACTCATAAGGAAGAGAACCGTAAAAGTTGTTGTCATCGATGGCTAGCAAAGCAAGGAAAGAAAGATTTCCTAGTTGAGGTGGAATGGTACCTGTTAGACCAAGATAAGAAATATTCAAGACCGTGACTCCCAAAGGTGACACCAATCCAATTACAGACGGAGGTAATTGTGGACCAATTTTTGGCCAACAAAGTATCCGGATAATGTGTTATATGAGCTTTCAAAGCAAGAAGAGCATCTCTATCTGTGATAATGTTTTTGGTTGATAATGATGAGATAGAAGTAAGGGAATGAAGTAAGAAGCAAACTATGAATAAACGGAGAGTTTGATTTGTTTCCATGAGAGATGAATTCTCCTAATATAATTAATTTGATGACAAACAAGTAGATGTGTATAGGTATAAATAATAATGCAAATTAAAGCAGTGACTTCACTTTCCATTTCACATATGAATTCTCATTTTCATGTTACAATTCCAAGTCTTGGGTTGGATTTTGAGTAAACGGTATGATAATTATGGAACAAATAATTAAAGACTGGTGTTGACTGTTGACTCAAATGAATTTATTAGCTTTAAAAAGTGAAATCACTTTGCTGCTTTTTTGTTTTTAGAAATTTAAAAGCTGGATTATTGACTAAAAAATCTGTCATATTGACTGGAACAATTATTATCAGACTGTTAGTGGTGGCCACGGTTCGGTTTCGGTTCCGTGGCCACCAAAAACCGAAACCATAATCGGAAAATCGGTTTGGTACACGGTTTCTAACCGGCGGTTTCTAACCGGCGGTTTTACGGTTTCGGTTTCGGTTTCGGTTTAAAAACCGACGGTTTTGGGTTCGGTTTCGGTTTTTCAAAAAAAAAATTCAAAAAAAATGTCACGTGTCAGCTTCTGATTGGTCGATTTTTTTTTTTAATTTTTTTTTAAAAAAAAAACCGGTGGTTTAACCGCGGTTAAAACCGCCGGTTTTTGGCGGTTTTTGGAAGTACCAAAACCGAAACCGTAACCGGTTCAACCGGTTTCCGACCGGTTTTGAAACCGCCGGTTCCGGTTTCGGTTTCGGGACGGTTTTTGGAAGTACGATTTAGGTTAAACCGCGGGCAAAACCGTCGGTTTAATCGAAACCATGGCCACCTCTATGATCAGTCAATACAAAAGTAAATTAAAAATAGCAATAATTAAAACAATGTTTGACTTTCAGACGCGGTCTGGAGATACGGCTGGGACACGTTTAGAGCAATTGTGTAATTATTTTGGGGTCAAAATCGAATTTTAAAATAAAATAAAAAAACCATCTCTGAATACTGTTCTTGGGTTTCTAGTCTCATTCTCTGATTTCTCTCATCGCTGCCGCCTGATAAAGAGAAAAGAAAAACGAGACAGAAAAGAAAAACGAGACAGAAGAGAAGAGGAAGAAGAAGAAGAAGAAAGAGAAGGAAAGAGAAAATCACAACAGGAAGAAGAGTTCGAAGCCCGTACCTCATCGCCGTATGTGTTCTGGATAAGAGAATATGTAGCAAAAGCCTGTCTGTTGTAGCTTAACAAGTCTATGTACATACTCAAAAGTCAAAACAAGTTTAGGGCTTTGTTTAGTTGCTATTTGCTAATAATTTTTATTCCGATAAATAACACCAATACACCAATGAGATCAATACAAACTTAAAATAACACCTATACACTCCACTAAATTATTTAAAACAAAACCCATGAATGATATGTGGCTAGGTGCTATACACCAATCATTTTATGTGATTGTGTCTGTGTAAATATGTTATAACTTTTATAATAAATTATGTTTTCAATTTTTAATATATATATATATATATTATTTTAATTATCGTGTCTGTATCTTAGTTTTTAGAGATTTACCGTATTCTCATATCGTATCCTGTCATGTCCCGGTGTCTGTGTTTTTCTATGTGCTTCTCTGCTTAACACCGTAACCTACCGAAAGTTGAATGAAAAAAATGGGATACAAGGAAACTAGGGGTCAAACACTCAAATTGTCATTTTTAATACAATAATGCTACTTCGTTCAAATTTATATATAAATCTGATGTCTAAATGATGTGACAACAATCTAATTCATTTATTTAAATTGTATGAAATTTACATAATTTAAATGAATGGATTAAAATGTCACCATATCATTTAGAAACCAAATTTAGACAAAATAACATTACTCTTCTTAATAAAAGAAGAGACCACATGTAATTGCAATGGTGAAATCACCTTGCTGCTTTTTGGATTTTATAAATTTGAACGCATCAGTATTGACTAAGAAATTAGTCTGCCGTATTTACCGGAACAATTTGTCAGCCACTCTGCCGTATTTGAAGCTCATACCTCATGGTCGCTATTTGCTAATAATTTTTTTTTTTATTTTTTTTATTTTGATAAATAACACCTATACACTCCACTAAATTATTTAAAGCAAAACCACGAATGAAAGGTGGCTAGGTGCTATACACCAATCAATTTATGTGACTGATTAATACGTAATAACTTTTATAATGAATTATGTTTTCAATTTTTAATATATATATATATATATATATATATTTAAAGAGTAATGCTAGACCACCCAAAAATTTAACCCAAATTTTAATCAAAATAATGTGGCAAGTGAGTTGTCATCACCACACACAACATGAGATGATGTGGTTAATGAAAAAACCACTTGCCACATTATTTGGGAGGTTAAATTTTTGAATGGTCTAGCATTAGTGATATTTAAAATATAAATATATATATTATTTTAATTGCTGTATCCTACCGTGTTCGTATCCTATTTTTTAAAAATTTACTATATCCCAGTATCGTACCGTATCGTGTCCTCAAAACCGTGCTTCTTAGCTTAACACTGTAACCTACTGAAAGTTGAATGAAAAAATGGATACACCGCAGTGAGTGGGTGAGGTGGAAGGAAGCATACTTATTATCATGATGTCCTTAATCACACGTATTGGACTGAATATAATATTTGTGGTTACTGATTTCTTTGGTGGGTTGTTTGAACCCAACAGGAGTACGAGAAAATATAGGTTTTTGTCACTTTTTTAAGTTGGTGTTTAAAGACTATCATCACTTTAATAATTTATGTTTTATAGACACTAAAGTAAGTGACTTTTAAAAATATCCTTACTTTACTCTATTTTTTTTATTTACTTTTCAGTTTTTTTTTTTTTTTTTTTTTTGATATATATATATTTTTTATCTTCTTTATAGAAACAGATCTCCATTAGAGGTTGATTGACCAACTTCATAACATTATCAATGCATCTTCATTGGATTAGTTTAGTGATGCTACGCTGACGCACTTAGAGATCGAGCTCCCAGCTAAGCTCGCGGTAGTCGTGACTTTTATCTGAGACTTTGGAATGCTTTTTGAGACTTTTATCTAAGACTTTTTAATGTTTTCCAAGACTTTTGATGCTTTTTAGACATGTGAAAAATTTTCAAACCTGTGTTTTAATGCTTTTTAATTCTTTCTGAGACTTCTGATCGAGCTCAAAACTCGCCACAATCGTTGGTCGTGTTCTACGACGTCGACGTAATCATGTTCGTGGTCCGCCATAGCCGTTGTTGTCGCCGTTCAAGTGATCGTCTGGGTTTCAAGGGACTTTATCTCTCTACTTTAAACAAAACTAAATTACAGAAGTTGACGTGGAGGTACAATGAGGGTATTTTTGGAAAAAACTCATTTTAGATGTCTTTTAAACATAAATTATTAAAACGGAAACAGTGTTAAAAAGCCACCTTCAAGAAGTGCCATTTAATTCTTCCTGTACCCGTGCTTCTTAGCTTAAAACCGTAACCTACCAAAAGTTGAATGAAAAAATTGGATACACCGTTGAATCAGTGAGTCGGTGACGGGGAAGGAAGCAAACTTATTGTTAAGATGACCTTAATCACACATATTGGACTGAATATAATAATTCTTGGTTACTGCTTACTTTGGTGGGTTGTTTGAACTTTTAACCCAGCAGGAATCTTGGGGTAAAACTGTCATTTCTCAATAAAACAAGAAACCACCTGTAATTACAATGGTGAACTCGACCTCCAATGCCTTAGCGTAGGCTTCACCTCTGCTTTTAATATATATATATATATATATATATATTTGTATTACAATAATCCCGAGTTGGAGGGAGGGGACAGAACTCGAACACATAACATGGTGTGGGTGGGGCATACGTTGAGAAACTTGATCATCTTGTCTCCACTTTACAGTTTTTCGGAGTGGCGTTCGTCAGCAAGAGTAAACAGCCTCTTATAATGGTGACCACCCTTTTTTACTCACAAATATAAAGCTTACGGACTTACAACCAGAAAACCAGAATAATTAAATTCACAAGCCTGCAAAAGAAAATTTTTAATCCATAAACGAAAATTAAGCACCATTTTGAATTTTCCAATCATTCATTTTAAGTAATTTAAAAGAAAGAAAACAAAAAAAAAAAACAATATTTAGTATAGGTTCCGAAATGCTACATCTATTCCCTAGAACAAAGCATACCATGAATAAGTGACTCTCGTCACTAGAAATAACCGTAACTCCACATAAGTGTCATTTATCTATAGAGTAACTTTCTAGCACGGTATTTCCAATGTGGGATTTTCTATACAGGATCGTCGATTGCTACCGGTACTTATTGGATTACCACCGCTTGTAATCTAGTAACTACCAGTAACAATCGATGATTTCATATGGCTATTCTTGTACTTGGAAATTTTCGGTATCTATATATAATAAAGATGTACAATTGGCACCTATTAGAAAAGAAACTTAATGACTCATAATAAAATTATGGAATTCTACGGGCTTCTAGTAGACATGTATAATATATTCCTTCATTAAAATTATATTTATTTTTATTTCAATTATGTCTCCTTATAAAAAAAATTATAATAAAATCACATAAAAGTGTAGATTGCTTTCTTTAATCATGAATTCATATTACCAAACTCCCAATTATATATATATTTTTTATGATAACCCTAATTTTAATTTTACAAAAACGAAATTTTTTTCTTTACATGACCAATAGTTGTAGACATTTTTCGATCTATTTTTCTTTTTCTTTTTTGACATACCACCTGTTGCGGTGGTGCGTAGACTTTTGGGTCTTAAAAACAAGTATCAAAGTACCCTATTCCTAAAGAATCCCCGAATTTATATAATATTTCAAGAAAAAAAAAAGTAGTAATTTTGTATTATGTTTTTGAACGCTTTTGATCAACTCAAGAAGAAATTTAAATTGAAATAAAAGAGAGCTAACTTATTTTTATTTATTATTATTATTATTATTATTATTATTATTATTATTATTATTTGTTGATGAATTGAGTTTAAACTCATTCATTGGTAAAGAAAAGAGCTGCTTGGAAAATTCATATTGGGAATTGACTTTGGAGAATCTAAAAACAACATTCCAATTCCCAGAACTAAGCAGCAAACCCGAATTATAATGAAATACATTGTTTTACTAAAAAAAAAATGAAGTAAAAAAAGAAGTAAAAAGAGACAATTGACATGTTCTGTAATGCAACTATATATACTTGGGATCATGTACGATAGCAAAATCTTATTCGTCGAATCGAATACAAGCCAGTTTCAAAACTGTCTAAGATGAACTTGAATCAAAAGTTGAGCCTAAGTGGGGAATTTGGATGTTTTAAAAACTGTCAGTGATGCATAAATAACAAAGCATGCATTTTTTTGATCAAACCAGAAAACTGCACCAACATTTATATTTCTAAATGCCAGAAACTATTTTAAAACAACAATTCCCGATAAAATTAAACAAAACAGGAACCAGAAGTTGCAAAAGATCATTAACTTAGGATGGGTAACTGACTCTGGTTTAATCTCAAACTGTAATCAAAAAGTTCTAAATCTTGTCTGCTTTTGTTTAAAGTTGTGTTCGAGACTCCGATTTCGGAACTAACTTTAAACTGTAGCCCTCTTGTTACTGCAACTGGGGCACTTGTACTGCTTAATGTGCTCAGCCTTTGCTGGTGTAATCTTTACGTGCAGCAGTAACCGATCGAGTAATGGGACGACAATCGGATGTTAGATCTCATTTAATTGAATAATTCTTGTGCTTACCTATTCTGAATAGGAGAGAACAAGTTTAGAATTCGTTTAATTCGAGGAAAACCAGGCCTCCAACATTAATTAGAATAATCTAACAATTAACTTGGGTGAATAATCTGATAAACTAAGTTGACAAATCTAAAACAACTAAAACTCTAGGAGAAAACTGATTAGATTGGATAACTGCAATATAATCTTATTAAACAACTATCAAGAAATAATCCTAATAAAACTAAAAGACTAAATTCTATCTTTTATTCTTGACTTGCTGACTTGCACGTAACACGCCTTCCCTCTAGAAAACATTCTGGTCCTCAAGAATCATATCGGGAAATTCATCCACAATTCTTCTAGATCTTCCCAAGTTGCATCTGCTGGAGATAAGCCCTGTCAGTGAACAAGTACTTCTTCTTTCTTCCTTCTAGTTCTGCAATTGATAATGGCTTGTGGTGTAGGAACTATAGCATCCGCTCCATCGTGCACAGTAGGCAAAGAATCTTGGACAATCTCCTGAGCACCCATTTCCTTCTTAAGCCATGAGACATGAAACACGGGATGTACTTTGGATCCTTATGGTAACTTCAATCTGTAAGAGACATTACCAACCTTCTCCAATATTTCAAATGGCCCATAAAATCTAGGAGATAGCTTGAGATTTTTTCTAAGTGATAGGGAAGTTTGTCTATAAGGCTGCAATCTTAAATAGACAAAATCCCCTACCGCAAATATTTTCTCTGTCCTCTTCTCATCATAAAATTTCTTCATTCGATTTTGGGCTTCAAGAAGCTGTTCTGTCAACTTTTTAAGGACACATTCCCTGCTCTTTAAATCCATATCCACTGCTTTGACTTTCGTTGTTCCAGGAACATAGGATAGTAAAGTAGGCGTTTGTTTACCATACACTATCTTGTATGGTGTTTTCTTGGTTGATGCATGTATGCTAGTGTTATAGCAATACTCTGCCCACAGAATCCAACGGACCCATTCCATTGTTGTATGACTTGTGAAGCATCTGAGGTACATCTCCACCGTCCGGTTCACAACTTCAGTTTGACCATCAGTTTGAGGATGGTAGGAAGAACTGAAATTGAAGCTAGTCCCCTGTAACCTGAAAAGCTCCTTCCAAAATGTACTGGTGAATGTAACATCTCTATCACAAACAATACTCTCTGGGGTCCCATACAATTTGAAAATATTTTCAAAGAATAACTGTGCTATTGTCACTGCAGTGTATGGATGAGAATATTTTGAGAGTCTGTCAACCACCACAAATAAAACTGATTTACACTTTGAAATTGGTCCATCGAAATATCTGTCCATATTTGCAAGGGAATATGAAGTGGTTGAAGAAGACCCGCAGGCCTTGTGTTCTCATATTTGTGCCTTTGACACGTATCACAGTTCCTGATAAAATTTTTGATATTTTTTCTCATTCCTTTCCAATAAAAAACTAATTGAATCCTTTGGAGTGTCTTGTGATAGCCTTCATGAGTGCTGGAGTGCATTTCTTCCGTAATAATAGGAACTAAAGGTGAGTCAAATAACAAGTAAATACGATTCTTAAAATAAAGAATACCTTCTTTGTACTACCAAGGACCCACACATTCATCTTTTAAGGTGTCATTTTTTTGAACTTCTTCCTTAATTGGATCAATCCAATTAGGAACAGGGACAAAAATTGCAACAATCTCAGCATTCTCATTCTTCCTTGATAACTCATCTGCCACCACGTTTGTCATTTCCCTTCTTATACTCAATCGTAAAATCATAACCCATCAACTTTGCAAGCCATTTTTCTTGTGCCGTTGTAGTAATTCTCTGCTCACACAAATGCTTTAGGCTCCGATGATCCGTCTTTACAATAAATTTCCGTCCAAGCAAATACAGCCTCCACCTCTTCACTGCAAGGACTAAGGCCAACATTTCTTTTTCATATGTTGATAGCAGTAGATTTTTACCTTGTAACGCCTGACTAAAAAATGCAATAGGCTGATTTTCTTGCATGAGGACCCCTCCAACACTTGATCCAGAGGCATCGCATTCCACAACAAAGAGCTTTTCAAAATTGGGTAGTGTCAAAACCGGTGCCTGTGTCTTCACCCTTTTGAGAAGCATAAATGATTCTTCTGACTTCGGACTCAATTTGAAGCATCCCTTTTTTAGCATGTGAGTTAAAGGTCTTGCAATCTTGCTATAATCTTTGATGAATTTTCTGTAGTAACAAGTCAACCCCAGAAATCCTCGTAAGCTTTTTACTGTTGTGGGTATGTTCCATCCCAACATAGCCTCAATCTTTTCAAGATCAACTGCCACACCCTTCCGAGATATCACATGCCCCAAATACTTGACCTCTTCCTGTCCAAATGCACACTTTTCTTTCTTCACATACAATTTGTTAGCCTTCAAAATGGAAAATGTAATTTTTAAATGATCAAGATGCCTCTCCCAAGACTTACCGTAAATTAAGATGTCATCAAAAAAGACCAATATAAACTTATGTAAATAGTTCCTGAAAATTTCATTCATCAAAGATTGAAAAGTTGAAGGCGCATTGGTGAGTCCAAATGTGATGTAGCGGAAGCTCTGTCGAGAAAAACCTGCGTAAAACGATTAGAAACAACCTACTAAAGTTCCGTTGATTTGCGCACAAATACCGGAAAGTTAGGCTTCAATTCGTTGATTCACGATGAATACCGAAATTGGAATACTTAGAGAAAACTCTAAAATTTTATAAATCAAAAGCTGAATGGCCAATTCGGCCTACATCATTATTTAAAGCAAAATAAATCCTAAACCTAATCGAATTCCTTGGAAAGCAAGAAAAACGACTTAAAAAAAACGGAAATTTACCAAAAAAGGCAAAAACGAAATTAAAGCAAAAACTAATTCTACTGAGAATCCTAAACACTCCAGAATTGACGGAAGTCGATTCGGAATTGGGAAACTCAAATTATTGCGAAAAAGAAACTTTCCTAAAACGGCAAAAATTGCAACTTCGAGGCCTAAACGACGGAATTTGCCTAAAAAAGGACGTGCTTACGCAGCGAAGCTCCGTAGTAGTTCCGGAAACGCCGAAACGCATCAGCTGTCAAAATTTCAAATCATTCTGATTCCGCCGCCCGGGTTTAGCCTTACTTGGTTTGTTTCAAATCCCACCCCTCCAAATAATCTAATGCCAGTTGATCCGCCGCATCATTCTCCCCAGGTTGGAGAAAATTCGTCCTCGAATTTATCGCGGTGTCATCATCAGAGGAGTCGCCATGGAAAGGAATCAAATGCTTGACATTGAAGACATTATGAGTTCTAATATGGCTGGGTAGTTTCAGGCGATACGCATTTGGATTAATTTTTTCCACAATTTCCAGCGGGCCTATCTTCTTAGCAGCAAGTTTGTTATACTCCCCCACAGCAAACCTGTCCTTTGTGAGGACTGCCCACACAAAATCTCCCACCTCAAACTCCAAATGACGCCTTTTCTTATCCGCGGCCATCTTGTATTTCTCTACCGATTGCAACAAATTTTCTTGCACCTGCTTATGAACCTCATGTAACCCTTGAACGAAATCTTCAGCTTTCCCATGAACTCTAGTCTTGCTAGGTAGAGGAATCAGGTCTATAGGGCTTCGAGGAACCAGTGAGTACACGACCTGAAAAGGACTGAAGCCGGTACTCCTATTGACAGCATGGTTGTGGGCAAATTCGGCTTGGCTCAACTTCAGATCCCATGACCGAACATTTTCTCCTACCAGACATCTCAGTAAATCTCCGAGCGCTCGGTTCACCACCTCCGTCTGCCCATCAGTTTGCGGGTGATATGCACTGCTAAAATCCAACCTTGTATTGACCATCTTCCAAAGGCTCCGCCAAAAGTGACTGAGGAATCGAGTGTCCCGGTCAGAAACAATTGACGAAGGTAAACCATGAAGGCGATAAATCTCTCGGAAGAACAATTGGGCGACCTTGACAGCATCAGTAGTTTTTTTGCACGGGATAAAATGAACCATCTTGGAAAATCGGTCAACCACTACATAGATGGAATCACATCCACGTTGGGTTCTTGGCAGTCCCAAAACAAAATCCATGCTCAAGTCCGTCCATGGTTGAGTAGGAATCGGTAATGGCCTGTACAAACCAGCATTAGTCGCTTTCCCTTTGGACACTTGACAAATCCGACAACGTTCCACATATCTCTCTACTTCCTTCCGAATTGTTGGCCAAAAGTACGATGCCTTAACTAACTGAAGCGTGCGATCTCTGCCCACGTGACCCTCCCCATGTATTTCCGTAATAATTTGCAGACGCAAACTACACTCGGGAATACAAAGTTGATTTCCCCGAAACAAGAACCCATCTACCAATACAAATTCTGAATTTTTTTTCTCTCGAACAGCAACCATTATCTCTGAAAAGTGTGGATCTGAATCATATAATTCACGAAAAGAGTTAAAACCTGGAACCTGGACAACCATTGTTGATAACAGATTGACTCTTCGACTCAGGGCATCAGCCACCCGGTTCGTAACACCTGCTTTGTGCTTCAGGACGAATGTAAATTGTTGAAGGTAAGCTGACCATGAAGCATGCCGGGAAGAAATTTTTTCTTGACTGTGGAGATGTCTCAATGAATCATGATCGGTGTATAGAATGAATTCTCGGTGGAATAAGTAATGCCGCCAATGTTTCACCGCTTGGACCACAGCATAGAATTCTATGTCATATGTGCTATAACGTACTCGAGATCCCGACAGTTTCTCACTGAAATATGCCACCGGTTTCCCACCTTGACTCAAAACAGCTCCGATGCCCACCTTGGAAGCATCGCTATGCAGCTCGAACGGTTGAGAAAAATCTGGTAGAACGAGTATAGGGGCTGTTGTCAATTTCTCTTTGATTTGCTGAAAACCTTCTTCAGCTTCGGTCGTCCACTGAAACTTGACTCCTTTCATACACTCAGTGACAGGTGCCATAATGCTACTAAAGTGCGGGATGAACCGGCGGTAGAATGATGCCAATCCATGGAAACTCCGTACCTCAGTAATTGTTTTCGGTTGCGGCCACTGCCTCACTGCCTCTATTTTGGACTCATCCACCTGTAGACCCTCTCCAGAAATAACATATCCCAAAAATAACACCTTTGGTGTCATAAAAACGCACTTCTTGGCTGCAGCAACAAATTTTTCTCTACGCAACACACATAACACTTCCCGAATGTGCTGAAGATGCAGCTCGGGGTTTGCACTGTAAATTAAGATATCATCGAAGTAAACAACAACAAACTTACCGATAAATGGTCGAAGGGCTTGGTTCATCACTCTCATGAAGGTGCTAGGCGCGTTTGACAACCCAAATGGCATGACTAGCCATTCATATAACCCCTCTCGCGTCTTGAACGCTGTCTTCCATTCATCCCCAGGTCGAATACGAATCTGATGATACCCACTCTTCAGGTCCAATTTGGTGAACTCATGTGCCCCGCTCAATTGATCTAACAAATCATCTAGTCTCGGAATTGGAAAGCGATACCTTACTGTGATCTTATTAATTGCGCGACTGTCGACACACATCCTCCATGTTCCATCTTTCTTGGGAATTAACAAGGCGGGAACAGCACATGGACTTAGACTCTCACGGATATGCCCCTTTGACTGAAGCTCCTCAACCTGCCTTCGTAACTCTTCGTGCTCAGTGGGACTCATTCTGTAATGTGGTTTGTTTGGAAACATAGCTCCTGGCTCTAGGTCGATATGATGTTGAATGTCACGTAGAGGTGGTAGTCCTTCAGGTAATTCTTCCGGAAACACATCAGCAAACTCCGAAATCAGAGGAGCTGCCGCACTAGGAACCTCCATATCAGCCTGTGTTTCTTTTCCCATTAACACATACACCGTTTCTACTTCCTTTATCTCCAACTCGAATTTTGCATATGATAACAGGTTAGTAGTATCGCTATGCGCCTTAATCTTCTCAGATGGTTTGCTCGGTAGTAGCACAATTTTTTTTTCATGGAAAACGAAAGAATAGGTATTCTTAAACCCATCATGATACACTTTTCTGTCATATTGCCACGGCCTCCCTAGCAGTAAGTGACATGCATCCATGTCCACCACATCACACCACATCTGATCCTTGTAGTTAGTTCCCATCGAAAACGAAATTAGCGCCCGCTGTGATACAGTCACCTCACCCCCCTTTTGCAGCCAAGCTAGTCTATATGGTTTTGGATGTTTTTCTGTCGTCACCCCTAACTTTCGTACCGCTTCGACTGACACAATATTCTCACAACTCCCCCCGTCTATGACAAACCGACACACCTTACCAAGGATGGTACAAGTAGACTGAAATATGTTATTTCGCAGCCACTCTCCTTCTCCAGTTCTCGGTGCCAAGCAGGTACGTCGCACCATCAACATCGTTCCGGTGTCACCATCTACCAGTTCTTCACTCACTTCCTCGCTCCTGATTGTGGTTCTTCAATTATTTCCGCATCTTCCTCATTAAATTCTGCCGGGTCAATAAATAATACCCTCTTTGCTGGTCTTGGACACTCAGACAGCCTGTGACCCGTTTCTCCACATCCAAAACACCGAAATCCGCCAGTGGTTGCCCTGGGAGTTTGAACGTTGTTTGTCGGGTTCCGTGGACCAGTATATGAACCACTGCTAGCACTAACACCTAGTCGACTTCCAGTATTTTCACTGGAACTACTTGCTCTGTTTCGACTGCTCATTCCTCCTCCGAAATTCAGCGTCTGTCCACTATTAGATTTTCGCGACAATGTCTTCTCCAATTGTAAAGCCCTCTGATGCGCCTCAGTTACTGTCACGGGATCGAAAAGATTAACCATATCAAGGATTTGTGTACGCAACCCACCACAGTAGCGCGACACCAACTGATCTTGTGTCTCCTCTATATCGTTTCGCACCAACAACTCATAGAACTCGGTTGTATATTCATCAACAGACCTCATACCTTGACGCAGATTCTGCAACCTCTGGTACATCAATCTCGTAAAATTGTGAGGTAGAAACTCTTTACGCAACTTTTGTTTCATCTTCTCCCAGTCAGAAAGTTTGGGTTTTCCAGCGCGATTCCTAGCGAGTTTAAATTGTTGCCACCAAGCCGCGGCTCTACCCCGAAACCTCGTGGCCACCAATGCCACCCTCTCATTCGCAGGAACTCTTTTGAATTCCAGAATCTCGTCAGCGATTCCAATCCATTCCAGAAACTCTTCTGGCTGCATGCTTCCACGGAATTCCGGAACCTCAGTCCGCATCCCTGACTCCCATCGCCTGACATCTTCAGTTCTGTCATCAACCCTGTCATCAGTCACAGGCGCTCTCTGTCGACGTCGTGGTTGCGGATCCCCTTCCACTTCGTCACTACTTGTCTCAGGATGTAAGGCCTGAAACGGGTTTTGGTTGGCTCTTGTCGCCGCAAGTTGCGCCGTTAATTGCTCCACCTGTCGCTCCAACTGTATCACACGGTCACGTTCGATGGCTAGGTCTACAGGAATCTGGTCTGGTCGTCTTCTCGGCGGCATGATGATGTCTTCCCGAACGAACACGGCTCTGATACCAACTGATGTAGCGGAAGCTCTGTCGAGAAAAACCTGCGTAAAATGATTAGAAACAACCTACTAAAGTTCCGTTGATTTGCGCACAAATACCGGAAAGTTAGGCTTCAATTCGTTGATTCACGATGAATACCAAAATTGGAATACTTAGAGAAAACTCTAAAATTTTATAAATCAAAAGCTGAATGGCCAATTCGGCCTACATCATTATTTAAAGCAAAATAAATCCTAAACCTAATCGAATTCCTTGGAAAGCAAGAAAAACGACTTTAAAAAAACGGAAATTTACCAAAAAAGGCAAAAACGAAATTAAAGCAAAAACTAATTCTACTGAGAATCCTAAACACTCCAGAATTGACGGAAGTCGATTCGGAATTGGGAAACTCAAATTATTGCGAAAAAGAAACTTTCCGAAAACGGCAAAAATTGCAACTTCGAGGCCTAAACGACGGAATTTGCCTAAAAAAGGACTTGCTTACGCAGCAAAGCTTCGTAGTAGTTCCGGAAACGCCGAAACGCATCAGCTGTCAAAATTTCAAATCATTCTGATTCCGCCGCCCGGGTTTAGCCTTACTTGGTTTGTTTCAAATCCCACCCCTCCAAATAATCTAATGCCAGTTGATCCGCCGCATCAAAATGGCATGACGAGGAACTCATAGTGCCCTTCATGTGTTTTGAATGCCGTCTTCAAGATGTCATCTGGCTGCATTTGAATTTGGTGATAGCCGGAACGTAAATCCAGTTTAGTGAAAAATTGCGCTCCGTGGAGTTCATCTAATAGTTCATCAATAATGGGGATGGGAAATTTGTCCTTGATGGTATTTTTGTTCGAAGCACTATAGTCTATACAAAGCCTCCATGAACCATCATGTTTTTTCACTAGTAAAACCGGAGAGGAGTATGGACTTTGACTTGGTCTAATCACCCCTGAATTAAGTATATCACGCACCAATTTTTTTAATTTCATTTTCCTGAAAATGCGGATACCTCTACGGCCTCACACAAACTGGCTCACTTCCTTGTTTGAGAGGTATCTTGTGATCATGAGATCTTGAAAGAGGCAACCTACAAGGCTCCCTGAAAATTTCCCCATAGGTCTGTAAAAACAATTCTAATTGAGGATTATTTAATCCAAAATTAAAATTAAAATTTGAGTCACCTGGTTGCTGTTGCAATCTGAGAGAGTAAATCAGCAATAACAATCCTTCTTTGCTCTTTTTCAGTTGTTTGGAGATCCCATCTTCATCTACAATTTTGTCTTCTAGGGCTACCCTTCCCTTTAAAAGAACTTCGTTGCTAGCAATGTTGAATTTCATGTGTAACTTAGAAAAATTCCAAATAATGGGTCCCAAGGTGCTCAACCATTGAGCTCCTAAGACAGCATCGTATCCTGCCAAGGGAAGCAAATAGAAATCAACAGTAATTGGTACTTTCTGAATTATCATACATAACCCCTTGCATCTTCCAGTGCTAGACAACTTCTCTCCATTCGCCACTGAAACGTCAAATTTCCCTTCAATCTTTGGAATGACACCCATTTTTTTTAGCAATTTTACTGCTTAAAAAATTATGGGTGGAGCCCGAATCCACCAAAATAGAGATTTGGTGTTTGTCCCAACATGCCCTGCACATTCATGGTTTGTGGGGCACGTGCTCCATTGGTGGCATGAATTGAAATCTCTGGTGCATTAGCAAATTGAGTTATTTCTCCTCCATCAAACCTGTGATTAGTCGCTATAGAATCTTCTTCGTCATCAGTCCAAACAGCCTCAATAAGGAACAATTTCTTACATCTGTGCCCGGCCCGAACTTCTCATTACAATTAAAACACACGCCTTTCTCTCGTCTCTCCCTCAATTCAGCTGGATTCAATCTTTTAATTGGTAGGGGGTTGCTCTTGGTGCTGCTCACAGTCTGCTTGTTCGGAATCGGTCTCATCAGGTCTGTTTGATTCGTTCATCTGGTGGATTGGTCACACGATTCACATAACCTTGCCAAGCCAATTGCTGCTGTAAGTGATTCTGGCTTGCAAGCCTGTACATCAGTTTTGATACTCTTTTTCAACCCGCTCACAAAACACCCAGCTTGATGAGCTGGTGTGAGTTTCCCTGCTCTAATTAACAACCTTTCGAACTCTGTTTGGTACTCCTTCACTGAACCCATTTGTTGTAATTTTGGTAGATCACCAAAAAAATCTTGAAATTGGGTAGGACCATACCTGTTATGAAGACCTTGTTTAAAAACCTCCCAAGTTGCTACAGGAGTTTCCTCCTTCATCAATTGGAACCATAACTGAGCATCACCCTCCAAATTAAAAGAGGCTAGAGGCACTCTCTCATCTTCTGCAGTGCAATGAAATTCAAAGAATTGTTCTACTCAGCAGATCCAACTTGTGGGGTCTTCTGTTCCGTTGTAGCGAGGGAAATCGAGTTTCACCAATCTTGGAAGATAGGAACGAGTCGAGTTATCTCTATTGATTCCTCCATCTTCGCCTGTGTGGCTCCCACTAGTACGAGTACGTGAGCCTTCACGTTGCTCATTAATTCGACAGTCTTCACCTTGCTCATTAATCCGAGAATTAGAAAGTTGATCAAAACGTGTGTTCATGGCTGCAAACATCTCTTGTATCTCCTTCCGCAATGTTTCATGAGTAGTCTCCAAACGATCTAACCTTTGATCCATAACCGGCTCTGATACCAATCTGTTACGTGCAGCAGTAACCGATCGAGTAATGGGACGACGATCGGATGTTAGATCTCATTTAATTGAATAATTCTTGTGCTTACCTATTCTGAATAGGAGAGAACAAGTTTAGAATTGGTTTAATTCGAGGAAAACCAGGCCTCCAACATTAATTAGAATAATCTAACAATTAACTTGGGTGAATAATCTTATAAACTAAGTTGACAAATCTAAAACAACTAAAACTCTAGGAGAAAACTGATTAGATTGGATAACTGCAATATAATCTTATTAAACAACTATCAAGAAATAATCCTAATAAAACTAAAAGACTAAATTCTATCTTTTATTATTGACTAGCTGACTTGCACGTAACAGTAATCTTTACACCTTTTCCATGGAACCATTTTTCGCACACATCACAGCAAATCCAGAATTCATCAACGCCATAGTTATCCCCGCATACCCCTCAGAATTCATCAACGAAGATAGAAATTTGGGCGTGTGCTGTATGCCTTTTTCTGGTGTTGTTGTTGGCTTCTGCCTGGGCTGTGTTGCTGTGTTGGCTTTTGATGCAGCAGCAATGGAACATATGGCATTTGAGTATATGGAGGGGTGGGATAGGAAAAAGACCAAGAAAAAGGCCAATCCAATCCTACTAGTCCGGGCGTCGGAGTCAGAATAACGTGAAACTTGGTCAGTTGATGTGTTTCGGCGAGATCTACAAGAAAAAGGCCAATCCAATCCTACTAGTCCAGGCGTCGGAGTCAGAATGACGTGAAACTTGGTCAGTTGATGTGTTTCGGCGAGATCTTCAATAGTCATAAGAATTTTGCTTGTGAGGCATACCCTTTTTTAGCCGAATTCCATCGTTTAGGGCCCGAAAAGGCCGTTTTTGCTGTTTTAGGAAAGTTTCGTTTTTGCAATAAATTGAGATTTCTGAGTCCGAATCGACTTCCGTCAATTCCAGTCTTCCTAGGATTCTCCATATAATTAGTTTTTGTATTAATCTCAATTTTTCCATTTTGGGTAATTTTTGGGTTTTTTCGTATTTAGACTCGTTTTCCTGTTCTGCAAGGAGTTGGATTAGGGTTAGGAGTTGTTTGCTTTAAATAGTGCTGTAAGCCGAAAGGCAACTCAGTTTTTGATTTATAAAATTTAGAGTTTTCTCTATTATCTCCCAATTTTGGTATTCATAGTGAATCAACGAACTTGAAGCCTAATATTCCGGTATTCGTGAGCGAATCAACGGAACTTTAGTAGGTTGTTTCTAATTTATTTCTTTCAGGTTTTTCTCGACAGAGCTTCCGCTACATCAGTTTGGTATCAGAGCCATGTTCGTTCGGGACAACATCAACATGCCGCCGAGAAGACGTCCACATGTTACCGTAGAAGAAGCCATCGAACGTGACCGCGTGTTACAGTTGGAACAACAGGTTGTGCAATTAACGGAGCAGCTTGCGACGATGAGGGCCAACCAAAACCAAAACCCTTTTCAGAACCTAAATCCTGAAACGGGTGGTGATAGTGACGAAGAGGAAGAGAGCGACGAAGAGAACGAGATTCCGCAACGCAGGCGAAGGGTGCTAGAGGCTGATGACAACAGGCGTTGGGAATCAGGGATGCGGACAGAGGTGCCAGAATTTCAGGGCAGTCTGCAGCCAGAGGAGTTCCTTGAATGGGTCGGAATTGTTGAAGAGATCCTAGAATTCAAGAAAGTTCCTGAGAGAGAGAAGGTAGCATTGGTGTCTACCAGACTTCGGGGAAGAGCCGCGGCATGGTGGCAACAACTCAAACTTACTCGAAATCGTTCAGGGAAACCTAAGATTTCCGATTGGGAGAAGATGAAAGGGAAGTTGCGTGCTGAGTTTTTACCCCATAATTTTCAAAGGTTGATGTACCAGAGGCTACAGAATTTACGACAGGGGATGAAATCCGTTGATGAGTATACCACAGAGTTCTATCAACTACTGGTGCAGAACGACATTCAAGAGACACAAGATCAGTTGGTGTCGCGCTACTGTGGCGGATTGTGAACACAAATCCTCGACATGATTAATCTCTTTGATCCGGTGACAGTGACAGAGGCACATTAGAGAGCTTTACAATTGGAGAAAAGTTTGTCTCGAAAACCTAGTACTGAGACGTTTTCGAATTTCGGAGGAGGTCCTAACAGTCGAAGCGGGAAGACAAATGGGAACAGCAGTGGTGGTACTAACGCAGGGAACCGATGGGGAGCCAGTGGCAGTTCTAATCCCACACAACGAAACCCTACGAATCCAACTCAGCCTCCCAGGACAACGGGTGGTTTTCGATGTTTCGGTTGTGGCGAGACGGGTCATCGATTATCTGAATGCAAGAGACCAGCTAAGAAGGTTTTATTTATTGATCCAGCAGAATTCAATGAAGATGTTGCAGAAATAGGTGTTGATCCGCAAATAGAAGAGGAGGACGTGGTGAACGAAGAACTAGTCGACGGCGACACAGGAACCTTGTTAATGGTGCGTCGTTCATGTTTAGCACCAAGAACTGACGAAGAAAATTGGCTTCGGAACAACATATTCCAGTCGACTTGTACCATTCTGGGTTAGGTGTGCAGATTCGTCATAGATGGGGGAAGCTGTGAGAATATCATGTCAGCTGAAGCGATACGAAAATTAGGGGTGAAGACAGAAAAACATCCAAAATCGTATCGGTTAGCGTGGCTGCAAAAAGGCGGAGAGGTAACGGTGTCGCAGTGGGCATTAATCTT
Source organism: Acer negundo (assembly GCA_035582765.1). NCBI lineage: Eukaryota > Viridiplantae > Streptophyta > Magnoliopsida > Sapindales > Sapindaceae > Acer > Acer negundo. The sequence goes on from CM069237.1 coordinate 28,394,612, forward strand.
GTTTTCTATAGGTTTTAACTACAAAGATGAGATATTGTGTGATGTGGTGAATATGGATGCTTGCCACTTATTGTTAGGGAGGCCGTGGCAACATGATAGAAAGGTACATCATGATGGGTTTAAAAACACCTATTCATTCGATTTTAATGGAACCAAGATTGTGCTATTGCCGAGCAAACCAACTGAAAAATCAAAGTTGCCTGGAGATAATGAGAACCTACTGACCTTTGCGAAGTTTGAGTTGGAACTGGAGGAATCTGAGATGGTGTATGTGTTGGTTGGAAAAGAAACAAGTGCTGAATTGGAGGTTCCTGAAGCTGCAGCTCCTCTAATTTCGGAATTTGGTGATGTGTTTCCGGAAGTGTTACCAGAAGGACTTCCACCCCTACGAGATATTCAACATCATATCGATCTAGAACCAGGGGCGATGTTACCAAACAAGCCATATTATCGTATGAATTCTACAGAACATGAGGAATTACGGAGGCAGGTTGAAGAGTTACATTCAAAGGGGCATATTCGTTAGAGTCTTAGCCCGTGTGCTGTACCCGCCCTTTTGATTCCAAAAAAAGATGGAACGTAGAGGATGTGTGTCGATAGCCGCGCTATTAACAAAATCACTGTGAGGTATCGTTTTCCAATTCCGAGACTGGATGATTTATTGGACCAGCTTAGTGGGGCAATTGTGTTTACCAAACTGGACCTAAAGAGTGGATACCATCAAATTCGTATTCGGCCTGGGGACGAATGGAAAACAACGTTCAAAACGCGAGAGGGTTTATATGAATGGCTAGTCATGCCTTTGGGTTATCAAACGCACCTAGCACCTTCATGAGAGTAATGAATCAAGCCCTTCGACCTTTCATTGGTAAGTTCGTCGTTGTTTATTTTGATGATATCCTGATTTACAGTGCAAACTCCGAGCTGCACATTCAGCACATTCGGGAAGTATTGTGTATTCTACGCAGGGAAAATTTTGTTGCGGCAGCAAAAAAATGAGTTTTTATGACGCCAAAGGTGCTGTTTTTGGGTTATATTATTTCTGGAGAGGGCCTACAAGTGGATGAGTCCAAGATCGAGGCAGTGAGGCAATGGTCCCAACCGAAAACAATTACTGAGGTTTGCAGTTTTCATGGATTGGCTTCATTCTATCGCCGGTTCATTCCACACTTCAGTAGCATCATGGCCCCTGTCACAGAATGTATGAAGGGAGCCAAGTTTCAGTGGACACCCGAAGCAGAAAAAGGGTTTCAGAAAATAAAGGAGCAATTAACAACAGCCCCTATACTAGTCTTACCTGATTTTTCTCAACCATTCGAGTTGCATAGTGACGCCTCCAAGGTAGGCATCGGAGCTGTTTTTAGTCAAGCCGGGAAGCCAGTGGCGTATTTTAGTGAGAAACTGACAGGGTCTCGAGTTCGTTACAGTACGTATGACATAGAATTCTATGATGTGGTCCAAGCGGTGAAACACTGGCGACATTATTTATTCCATCGTGAATTCATTTTGTACACTGATCATGACTCATTACGGCACCTTCATAGCCAAGATAAGATTTCTGCTCGACATGCAGCATGGTCCACCTACCTACAGCAGTTTACATTCGTTCTAAAGCATAAGGCGGGAGTTTCAAACCGGGTGGCCGATGCTCTGAGTCGGAGAGTCAATTTGCTGTCAACAATGACTATCCAGGAACCAGGTTTCGATTCCTTTCGTGATTTATTTGACTCTGATACGTACTTTTCTGAAGTGATGGCTGATGTACGAGCGAGGGAAAAATCTGAATTTTTGATGGTGGATGGCTTTCTATTTCGGGGAAATCAACTCTGTGTTCCAGATTGTAATCTGCGCCTGCAAATTATTAAGGAGTTACATGGAGAGGGCCCTGTGGGCAGGGACTGTACTCTTCAGTTAGTCAAGGCGTCCTATTTTTGGCCAACAATCCGGAAGGAAGTAGAGAGATATGTCGAGCGTTGTAGGATCTGTCAAGTGTCCAAAGGGAAAGCAACGAACGCAGGTCTATACATGCCATTGCCCGTTCCTACTCAACCATGGACATATTTGAGTATGGATTTTGTCTTGGGGTTACCAAGAACTCAGCGGGGTTCTGATTCCATCTATGTAGTTGTTGATCGGTTTTCGAAGATGGTTCACTTTATTCCGTACAAAAAGACTACTGATGCTGTTCAAGTTGCCCAATTATTCTTTCGGGAGGTATATCGTCTTCATGGGTTACCTACGTCAATCGTGTCTGACAGGGACACTCGTTTCCTCAGTCACTTCTAGCGGAGCCTTTGGAAAATGGTCAATACGAGGTTGGATTTCAGTAGTGCATACCACCCACAAAGGAATAGGCAGACTGAGGTGGTGAACCGCGCTCTGGGAGATTTGTTGAGATGTCTGGTAGGGGACAATGTTCGGTCATGGGATCTGAAACTTAGCCAAGCGGAATTTGCACACAATCATGCTATCAACAGAAGTTCTGGGTTCAGTCCTTTCCAGGTGGTTTACACATTGGTTCCTCGCAGCCCACTGGATTTGTTGCATCTGCCTAGCAGGACTAGGGTGCATGGAAAGGCTGAAGATTTTGTTCACGGGTTACAGGAGATTCATCAACAGGTGCAAAAAAATCTGTTACAGTCAGGCGAGAAATACAAGTTGGCTGCTGACAAAAAGCGGCGTCATTTGGAGTTTAACGTGGGTGATTTCGTGTGGGCAATCCTCACAAAGGACAGATTTGCTGTGGGGGAATATAACAAACTGGCTGCTAAGAAGATAGGGCCACTCGAAATTCTGGAGAAAATTAATCCAAATGCATATCGCTTGAAGCTTCCAAGCCACATTCGTACCCATGATGTGTTTAATGTTAAGCATTTGATTCCTTTTCTTGGCGATTCTTTTGATGATGATGCTGTCGGAAATTCGAGGACGAATTTTCTCCAGCCTGGGGAGAATGATGCAGCAGCAATGGAACATATGGCATTGGAGTATATGGAGGGGTGGGATAGGAAAAAGACCAAGAAAAAGGCCAATCCAATCCTACCAGTCCGGGCGTCGGAGTCAGAATGACGTAAAACTTGGTCAGTTGATGTGTTTCGGCGAGATCTTCAAGAAAAAGTCCAATCCAATCCTACTAGTCCGGGTGTCGGAGTCAGAATGACGTGAAACTTGGTCAGTTGATGTGTTTCGGCGAGATCTTCAATAGTCACAAGAAATTTTCTTGTGAGGCATACCCTTTTTTAGCCGAATTCCATTGTTTAGGGCCCGAAAAGGCCGTTTTTGCCGTTTTAGGAAAGTTTCGTTTTTGCAATAAATTGAGATTTCTAAGTCCGAATCGACTTCCGTCAATTCCGGTCTTCCTAGGATTCTCCATAGAATTAGTTTTTGTATTAATCTCAATTTTTCCATTTTGGGTAATTTTTGGGTTTTTTCGTATTTAGACTCGTTTTCCTGTTCTGCAAGGATTACGATTAGGGTTAGGAGTTGTTTGCTTTAAATAGTGCTGTAAGCCGATAGGCAACTCAGTTTTTGATTTATAAAATTTAGAGTTTTCTCTATTATCTCCCAATTTCGGTATTCATAGTGAATCAACGAACTTGAAGCCTAATATTCCGGTATTCGTGAGCGAATCAACGGAACTTTAGTAGATTGTTTCTAATTTGTTTCTTGCAGGTTTTTCTCGATAAAGCTTCCGCTACATCAGCTTTTGCCCCGAATAAAGTTCTTTTTCAATTAAAAAAAAAAAACTAGAATGCACGATTTGGGTATATTACCATTAAGCAGATTAAACCGTATGAAAGACAACCAGAGAAGGATCTCGATAGAACAAATTGGTCTCGAAAACATAAAAGTATAAAACAATCCCTCTCACTACTGTCGAATGATGAAAGACAGCAGATAAGAAACTTACAAAATGAGCACAAAGATTCAAAACATTCAAAATCAACATTAATTAAACTGATAAGCTAATAAAGAAACAACATTAAACCAGGAAATGTGCATCAGTGCATGGCTTATCATGGTCTAATAATAAAGGAAAAAAAATACCTATCTTATTGATATTAAAGATGAATAAGAAAAAAAAAAAATGGTAGTATACAGTTAGCCACACTAACTAACTCCTTAAAATAACTTTTTATTTGTACTTATACATATTTATCAGCCTATCTCTATTACAAACAGAGAAGACACGTAGATCTATTACGGAAGAACAAATCAAAAGAGAATTGAAAGAACTAAGAGATTCAAAGATGACCATATCCTTAATTATGGAGTGAGGAAGCTTCAGAGATGAAGGTGTTCAATGCTCGAGAAAGACTAATCTCCAACAAGTCTTCTTTTCTCTCACCTGACTATATGTATAAGTTTTAGTACGTTGTGTTTTGATGGATTTCTATCTTCGTTGTCCAACAGATACTAATTACTAATTTACTAACTGGACCCTACAACCTTAGTATTAAAAAAATTGTGGAATACTAATAAATATAAAGTTTCAACACAACTATTATAAATGGCAATACAAAGTTATTTCCCTTCTTAATTAATTATAGCAAACAAATTAACTTCATCCAAACTCTGCATAATGCATATGCAGCAAGAAGCTTATCAGCTACCTAAAGCAGAGGAACTAGGAAAAAACACAAAGCTGTAGCAATTCAGAAATCAATGTTAAGATACATGAAAAAACATAATATTTAACCTTGTTTTCACTATCACATATTATTGGTTTAAACAAGTTCAACAAGTAGCTAATTCATACATTTATTACAACTAGCAAAAAAAAAAAAAAAAAAGCTTGTTGTTAAACTCATATTAATTAAAAAATTATACTTTAAGACAACATGCCTTGTTATTTATGCTTGCTTTGTGAAAAAAATATATATATATATTTGATTAAATTCTGACTATTTTATTTAACATGAGTTTAATAAAGTTACGTATAAAGGTGTGTAACATATAATTTTATTCAAATTTTGATTTAATATATGTAAGTTCTTTTTACAGTTATTTAATAAATAAATAAAAACAAAACTGTAGCCGCTTTGCCTCACTATTTTTCTTAAAAAATATATATAAATATTTTTTTAAATCCTTTAAATCTTAAATGTTTATCCATTTGCCTCCTCACTATCTCAGTCGCCGATTTTTTGCTCGCCAACTCCACGAATTCCTAAGGAGTGCTTGCGACAATGTGACAATGACGGCGACAACGACGACAGAACGGAGAGAATTTCCGGGAGGCGGTGCCAGAATTGTCACAATGCCCCGTAACTGGCAACCAATGGTTTTGTGAAGACGGAGAGGCCATTCTTGAGGCTGAGATTTCGTTTGGTTCGTGACGAAAGGGAGGCTGCTGCGGAGGACACTATGTTGCTTACAAACTGCTCAGGTACACTTTCAAATGAAATCAACTTGAGATAAATTGGGAGATCTATGTTTTTTCATTTGCTTTGTTAATGTTTTATGATTTTTAGGGTTTCAAGTGAGTGAGAAACTGAGAATTGGTGATTTTACTCACAGTTTGCTGATGAGTGAAAAAATCTAAACATTTTTGTTTATATACTCTCAGTTTTCCTCGGTTTACAATTCTGATTAGTTGACCTAAATGAACCAGTTCTCATTTGAAGGCTTTTTCCACTTCTTTCACAACTGCTTTCATCAAGTACAAGCTCCTTTCAGAGGATCCAAAGTAAAAGTTCATTACTCCTTCTATCCTCTTTGATCGTTTGAGGTTACTTTTCTTCTTATCTCTCATTGCTCTTTTTATTTTATTTTATTTTATTTTATTTTATTTTTTTTATGTGATATGGTAATCGTAACAGTATTGATTTTATGTATTATTATTGTATTTAATGGTAGTTTGAGTTGGATTGAAACTTGAATCAAATTAAACCATACACGTTCCGTCCTAAACTAAGAACTAATGGATTGAAAAGTTTTCTTATTTAAATATAATGCAAAAATTTATTATTTTCCATGAAAATTAGAGACGAGAAGGCATAAATGTACCGATAGAGTTTCAAGAGATGTAGAAAACAATCGGAGATTTTAAAAGGTCACATATGTTGACAATATGCTAGTGCAATCAATTGTGGTAAATCATCTCATCAATATTGCTTTTGTTCATCATGTAGTTCATAATTTGAATTATTCAAATAGATTTGAACTCTTTATTTAATTATTATTTATATATAGTTTGTGAAGATTTTTTATTTATGTCGTTCATGTTTACATATTTTCAATTTCATTAAGCATCCTAGCTTCTAAATTTTTGGATATGTGCTATTTGCATGATTTTATTATGGATTTCACTGTGAAAGTTTTTGACTCATAAAATTTGTGCCTTCAATTATTTTATACTAGATCTAGTTTTGACAAATTTTACCCTTGATATTGTTGGAATTGTAAATTGTTCCTGTGCACTCTGGCTGCGACTTGTAAAGGAAAATTTGCTAAAACTATGATTTTGCCCTCGTAATCATAAAATTCTACTCTGAAGCCCTATCTTTTATCTTGTAAAGGAAAGGTTGGATCGATTGCTTGGAGATTGAAGTGAGAAGATTGTTTGATTTATTAATTTTATTTGCAATCTCTTCTATTCTAACGAATAGGTGCTAAAGACTAGTAAGGGAGCAACTTAAATAGTTGTTTCTGCCTCAATTGTTTTGAATTTCTATTTTTAATTCTTCATCTTCTTACGTTTTAGTCATTTGTGAAAATTGCTATTAACATAGATATTTGAGATCTTGATATTTGCCAACACCTATCTATTATTCTAGTTATTGTTTTGGTGAACAATATGGACTCTTAGATTACTTCATTTTCATGCAATGTTATATTTGCGTTTTTAGGTGATGATGAAGCCACTCATAGCAATGTTCATTGTGGAATATGAACTATTCAACTGTTCTTAGAGTCAAGAACATAAATATTAGCTTTCCAATTTTAGCTGCCAAGAATCCATTTTTTTTTACAAGGTGAAGGATCTAGCTTGGTTTTTGTTGTTTGGATTTGTTGGCTCTCTGGACTGATTATTCATTTTGCTCGATTGATTGATTATGTGGAAACATTTTGATGTAGATTGGAATGGAACTCACACTCATTCAAACACACAAGGGTTTCTATTTTTCTGTAATCCCGTAGTATTTCAGAAAATAAGAGATAAATTGAGTTAACTACTCAAGAAGTTTTTTTTTTTTTCATTCCAATCTGAAAAACTCAAACCGATTACAATCTAATAAATAGAGAAACAAATCTCTTTGACTCCTAAAACACCTCAACTAAATCGGGAAAGAATCCTGAATGAAAAAGATATCAAATCTTCTAAAGAATTAAAATAATTCTAAGTCATTAAAAATCTATCTAATAAGGAAATTGGATTTGATTTAATAAAATCAAATCATAAAGCAATTAATAACCTAATTACATATAAAATAAAAGGAAATAAAATACTCGTATCGAATCATGACGATAATTGAAAATAATAATTAAAGCAACAGTTGTCTTGCCGCGCACGAAACTTAACGGCCAAATTCGGACATGATGCAGCCCGTTATTGAAGATGAAGTCTTCATAAAATTTGTAGCACTTGTCTTGGGCTTTCCGGAAATATATTATAATGCTGATTTTGAGTCTGTTTGCCTCACGAAGATACCCCCTAAATTTGCTCATGTGTTGCCACATGTCATCTCGCCATTTGCCTTTTTGCCTTGGACTGATCTGCATCACATTTTTAGATGATTCTAATTTTAATAAGGATTAAAGCTGTATAAAGGGCTAGTTTTATAAACCTAGCTTTGCGTGTTTTATCTTCTTTCAAAGAGTAATCAAAAGTGTTTTTTTTTTTTTGGGTAATGATGCAATGCCAAGAAATCCACAACTAATAAAGTTGTTCCAAACAATGAAGTTGAACTTTGCATTTGGTGGATTTGATCAATTACAAATATTTAAGATTTAAGGTATTTTCTGTACAATGATCTTCTTATTTACATTAGAAAGGCTACATGGCAGCAGTCATTAAGGAACATATATTTTAGGAAAATTATCATTTTCCCCCCTAAGGTTTGCCATATAGATAAACCGGTCTCTCTAGTTTCAATAATAATCAGTCAGCCCCCTGAAACTCAAAATATTAGTCATTTTGCCCATTCTGTCAAGTTTTCCATCAAAAATCCCTTTGACCGTTAAATAAAAAATTAAAATGTCTCTATCAAGAATTAAACCTTTGACCTTAAGTTAAAAATCACACACTCTAACCAACTAAGATGCACCAGCTCATTGCTAGAGTTTTGTTGATTTAAATGTATATATATATATATATATAGTTATATAATTTGTTTAAAATAATTTAAATATGTTTATATAATTTAAAATAAACTCATATATATAATTTAAAATAAACTCATATTTAATAATAATATATAAAAAAATATTTATGAAAAATAAAAATAAAATAAGAAAACAAAAGGAAAAAAAAATTCAAAAAAAAAAGGAATTTTTTTATAATTATTTTTCTTTCTTTCTTTCTTTCTTTCTTTTTAAGTTTTTCCCTTTTCAATATATGGGCTTTGATTTCCTAGGTTTTTTTATTATCAAATTGAAATAATATATTTTTTGAAAAGGAAAAAAATTCAAAAAAAAGAAAGAATAAAATTTGTTTTGATATATTATGGGCTTTGATTTTCAGGATTTTATGGGTTTCCTTTTGTTTTCATATTTTTTTTTCTGTTTCATAAATCTGTTTTGATATATTATTTAAGGATTCTCATATTGTGATTGACTTATTTTTTGGACAAACCACAATTGGGGTTTGAATTGTAAGAGTAGTTTAGGTGATTGAGGACCAAGCTCAAAGGCCCTTGTTCAAGACCTCAAGGTTGATAAGCACCAAAGGTAAAATTTCTATGTGCTTATTTGCAATTGAAGAGATTAGTTGCACACACTCACAACACATGCATAATTCTTATTCTTGTATGTTGTGTGTACTTTTATATGTGCTAATTCATGATCATTTATATCTCTTCATGCATATTCTTATTGATTGCATCTCAGGATTATAATGCCATGTCATTTAAGCATTTAGGATGGAAACTTGTTATAGGTGCTATAAAGTTGCTCTACGTAGAGCGCCCAACCCAGACCTGGTTGAATTGGGATTTGTATGTATCAGACTTGATGCATTTTTTGTGATTTTAATTGAAGGCGTTGTACGGTCGCTGTTCAAAGTGATCTACGTACAGCGCCCATATTTTTCCCGAGAGGAACAAAGTTGTGGAGCTGTTCAGGCGCTCTACGAAAGTGTTGTAGAGTCGCTCTACGTAGAGCGCCCAAGGCAAAAACAAGTTATTTTTTTCAAAACGACTACACTTCATTTAGTCACCATATATATACACCTCTTTCATCTTAGGTCATTTTTAAGAGTTCCAAAAAGCATATTTTTCCTTTAGAACATATTTCAAGAGAAAAATTCTCAAGAACTCACCTTTAAACAAAGCTAATCCTTTTTGCATCAAACTTCATATTGCATCATCTATGCCCACATAGAATGCATTCATGCATGGTTTTGCATCATTACATCTTGTTTGGTAAGTTTTTCACTAACTTTATCTAATTTTAGTGTCTTTCTTAACAAGCCATCTCTTTTATTATTTGTATGCTCTTAGAATATTATTCTAGTTACAAGATAGAGATTGTATGTGGTGTATTGATTGAGTGTTGTATTATGATAGCTATCTAGGTTTTCATAATCTAAGTTTACCTAAGCTTTTCGACATGTCATTTAGCTATTGATATCTAGGATTGCATTAATTGTTATTCATCAAACTAGATAAGCATCTAAGGTTACCTAGCTTTATTTGCACTTTGGATATCATCATATATTCACTTAGGTTTTATTATCTCTTCATTGAGAAGTAAGTCTTGTGTTGCTACCGGGATTAGGTAGCTTAAATCACAAGCAATTGGACTAGGTTCACTCATACCGGGATTAGGTAGGTGTGTGATTATTGATAGGGATTAGGTTGTAATTGTTATCACATTTAGTGGATTCGAGGTTCGAGTGTGGCGCACTGACTAGCCCGTGGTTTTTCCCGTGAGGGTTTCCACGTAAATATCTTGTGTCATTTACAATTCTGCACTTTATACACTTGATATATTATTGTGACTAGCTAGAGGTATTTTCGTCAATTTGACTTATAACAAAAATTGGGTAAAATCGGATAAAATCTATTCACCCCCCTCTAAATTAATATTAGGCACACCTTTATTTGTTTCAATTATTATTAAATATGAGTTTATTTTAAATTATATAAACATATTTAAATTATTTTAAACAAATTATATAACTATATGTTAGTGTCTCGCTTTTTGATTGGCTTAATTTCATTGACAAAACCACAATGAGGTTCAAACTTGTAAGGGTAGCTTAGGATTGAAGAAATCTTCATCATATGTCAAAGGACCTCATTGTGGACATCAAGAGCCTCAAGGAAGGTAGATTACTTAACTTGTCTCTTAGTTGAAGAGATCTAGTTGCACACATATACACTTGTCATGCTTGTTTGTATGCATTGCACTTTTATGCATTTCACTTTATCTTTGTTGTAGCATCTTGCTATGTGTTTTACATGCATGTATTCTTGTTCTTGTTTTCCCTTCATGCATGTTTATTTGATTGCATCTTGCTCTTTGTAATGCCATGTTTTAGTTTAAGCTTCAGGATGCAAATTAATTTTGAAATCAGCGCCCTGTTATGCGGTTAGGGGTTGCATAACCAAAGGCGTAGAAAAGGGACTAGAGGGTCACCTTTCAATTATGTGCCCTCATTCGGTGACCTAGGGCGCAGATCTAGGCCATATTTTTTTCCCAGTCAACGCGACTGTTGGGATTCGGCGCCATATTATGCGGCCGGTGACCATATAATCAAGGGTGCATTTTTGCCTTGTTCTGGCCACTTCTCCAAAATGATGTTATTTCATTTTAGCCTTATATGTATGTGTCTTGATGACCTTTGGTCGTTTTGTGTGAGCAAAATTTACATCTTTCAAGAATAAAAGAGTGTCTTCAAACAAAAACCACCAAGACTTGATCTTTGATCATCCAAAACACCTATACCTTCACCTTTCATGTTTCATACATCATCTAGCATGGGTTAGGTATGATTTCTCTCGGTTTCTCTTCTTAGCTCACATGACTTGTATTTAGAACATCATTTTCATTCTTTATATGTTCTTGCTTTACAAGATAGGCTTTTTATTACTTGACTAGTCTCAAGATTGCTTCTTTATGACTTGAATAGTTTATTTATTGCATTTGTGATGTATTTGTTTGTTGGTTGTGGTAGATAATGCATATAAGACTTTGTTTGCTTATTTAGCTATGTTTTATGCATGTTATCTAGCAAAATGATATTTAGGAATGTCTAACATGTTAATCTATGCCTAAATAAGCTTAAATGTCTAACCTTGCATTTTAGCATCTTGAATATTACATATATTCACCTTAGTTTATTTTATCATTTCTCTTTAGAGACAAGTCTTGTATTTACCTTTTGGTAGTTTGCAAGCAAAGGATTAGAGTCACTATTAAAGGCCCGCGGGTAGCATAGACGGATTAGTTATTTTAGGTGTGATGTGGTCAACCTAGATTGTAATCGTATTTGCAAATAGTGGATTCAAGGTTCTAGTGTGACGCACATAACAGCTTGTGGTTTTTCCCCGTATGGGTTTCCACATAAATATCTTGTGTCTTTTATATTTCCGCACTTTGTACACTTGATATGTCATTGACTAGATAGGGGCTTTTTTGGAATATTGATTAATCGCGAAAATGTGGTAATTAGTTTGTGTTTTATCTATTCACCGCCCTCTAGATTAATTAGGCTCATTATATATTTTTTCAATTTAAAACTCTTGTTTCCGGAGGATGGTGGATTTATCACCTTTGGTGATGGATCTAAGAAAAAGGTCATAGGGAAAGGTAATATATCTATTCCCGGGTTACCCTTCATGCCTAATGCTCTTTATGTAGATGGCTTGCAAGACAATCTTTTTAGCATATCTCACTTGAGTGATGAAGGGCTTTCGGTTATATTTGGCAAGGTTGATTGCTCTATTCTTAAGGAAAGTGAGCAAGTTTTGTTGAAAGACAAGAGATCAAGTGACAATTGTTATTGTCTTTAGTCTAATCTCATCTCTTGCAACTTGTCTACTAGTGAGCAAGTTGAGATGTGGCATCAAAGATTTGGCCACATGAACTATAGGGACTTGAAAATCCTTGATAGGTTGAATGTTGTTAGAGGCCTTCCTAAGCTTGGGAAAAAGGTTGAGGGTATTTGTGGACCTTGTCAACAAGGGAAGTAAACCAAGAGTGTGCATAAGAAAGACAAATACCTTTCAACCAAAAAGCCATTTGAGCTTCTTTACATGGACCTTATGGGTCCTATTCAAACCAAAAGGTTGGGTGGTAGTAGGTACATACTTGTTGTTATTGATGACTTCTCTAGGTTCACATGGACTTACTTCCTCAGGAAAAGTCCGAAGCCTTTGAGAAATTCAAAATATTTTGTGTCAAAATTCAAAATGAGAAAAATTCTCACATTAAGTGCATTAAGAAAATTAGGAGTGATCATGGGAAGGAATTTGAAAATGCTAGCTTTGAAATTTTTTGCAATAGCTTAGGCATTTTCGGCTCCTAGGACTCCTCAACAAAATTGTATTATTGAGAGGAAGAATAGAGTCCTTCAAGAGATGGCACGTGCTATGTTGCTTAGCAACAAAGTCCTTAGGAATCTTTGGGTTGAAGCCATCAATATGGCTTACTACATAGGGAATAGAGTGTTCCTTAGGCCCGGGACTAAACAAACATCATATGAGTTATGAAAGGGTAGAAAACCAAATGTGAGCTACTTCCACATTTTTGGAAGCAAGTACTATATACTAAATGACCGAGATCAACTTGGCATGTTTGATACCAAAAGTGATGAAGGTATTTTTATTGGGTATGCACTTAATAGCAAGGCCTATAAAGTGTTTAATTTAAAGACTCAAAGTGTCATGAAATCATCAAATGTTATCTTTGATGATTATAGGCCCAAACTTGATGACTATGAGGAGGATGTTTGTGTAATAGATAACCCTCTTTTGAAGGAGAGTGGTGAGACTTCAAGTGGTGTGGAGTCAAACCAATATGAAGAGGATGATTTACCTTATAAGAGAGTTCCTCTATTGGACTCTAATGAACCCGCTCCTTGGGTTAGGAAACTCCATGATAAGGATGATATCATTAGAGATGTTAGAGAGGGTGTTAAAACTAGGAGCCAAATAGCTAATCAAATTAGCTACACTTGTTACACCTCTCAAATAGAACCCAAGAAGGTTGATGAAGCCTTGGAGGATGAGTTTTGGGTTCTTGCCATGCAAGAAAAGTTAAACCAATTTGAAAGAAATGAGGTTTGGACTCTTGTTCCTAGACCTAGAAACACTAATGTCATAGGCACCAAATTGGTGTTTAGGAACAAATCCGATGAGGATGGCAACATTGTGCGAAACAAAGCTAGGCTTGTTGCACAAGGATACTCTCAAATTGAGGGTATCGACTTTAAGGAGACCTTTGCTTCCGTTGCCCGTCTTGAATCCATAAGGCTTCTCTTATCCATTTCTTTGTGTACAAGTTCAAATTATACCAAATGGATGTTAATAGTGCCTTCCTCAATGGCTTATTGAATGAAGAAGTGTTTGTTGAGCAACCCAAGGGGTTTGTGGATCCACACCACCTATCTAATGTCTATCGTCTCAAGAAAGCTCTATATGGGTTGAAACAAGAACCGAGGGCTTGGTATGAGCGCCTCACTCTTTATCTTGTTGACAATGGCTACTCTAAAAGTAGAGTTGACAAGACATTGTTCATCAAGTGCACTAAAGATAAGATATTCATAGCTCAAATATATGTTGATGACATTGCTTTTGGTTCCACCAACCAATCCAAAGTCCAACAATATGTTGATGTCATGTCTCATGAGTTTGAGATAAGCATGGTTGGTGAACTAAATTACTTTTTGCAAATTAAGCAAATGCATGATGGGATCTTTATATCCTAAGCTAAGTATGCTAAGAGCCTAGTGAAGAAGTTTGGCCTTGAGAATGCTAAACATTGTGACACACATGAGCACCACCTTGAAAATAAGCAAAGATGCTAGTGGAAAGAATGTTGAGCAAAGTCTATATCATGGCATGATAGGTAACTTGCTTTACTTGACCACAAGTAGGCCTAATATTTCTTTTAGTGTGGGTGTTTGTGCTAGGTACCAAGCTAATCCCAAGGAATCTCACCTTGTTACGGTAAAGAGGATCATTCGGTTTGTGAATGGTACCTCAAACCATGGGATTTGGTACTCTTTTGACACTAATCCAAGTCTTGTTGGATTTAGTGATGCTGATTGGGCGGGAAATTGTGATGATAGGAAGAGTACATCAGGCTGTTGCTTCTTCCTTATGAATAATTTGGTTTCTTAGTTTTGTAAGAAGCAGAACTCAATTTCCCTATCCACGGCCGAGGCGGAATACATTGCTGCTGGTAGTGCTTGCACTCAATTGATGTGGATGAAACAAATCCTAGCTGATTATGGCTTAGAGCAAGGTACTCTTACTTTTTTTTTTATGATAACATGAGTACCATTAAAATTTTCAAAAATCTCATCCAACATTCTAGGACAAAGCACATTGACATTAGACACCACTTCATAAAAGAGCTATTTGAGAGCAAAACTATTGCATTGGAACATGTGAAAACAAATGACAAACTAGCAAACTTGTTTACTAAGCCCTTAGACACCCTTAGATTTGGAGACCTTAGCAAGTCTATTGGGATTTGTCACTTGGGTTGAAGTGGTAGGTCTTGACCCCATTGGGGAGCTCAAGCATAGAGAGCAAAGTTACATGATAATGCATTGTGCTACATTGATAAATTTTATTCCTCTCATTTAATTACTTAAGATGATTGGTTGTGCATGCTTATGGTTTTTTTAATAAGTGTGCTACATTTCCTTGCTTGAAATCCATGTCATATTTATGCTCAAACACGCATTTTTGGTCTAGGATATGTACTTTGGTAGTACTTTTGAATGACCTACAATTGATTACCATGACATGATGATTCTTTAATGACATGTTTAAGATGATAAGTGTGAGTTGAAAAATGTGAAATATTTGATTGCTAGATCTTGATCACAAATATATGTGCAAAAGCAATATTGAGACTTAAATACCATTGCTTAAAGTCTCTCTTTCTTTATTGGTAAAACAAGGCTACTATCATACAGGTATCTCACCCGAAAAAATCGAATAGGGTGCAATGTCGCTCATGTATTTTTTTGCTCATAAGGTTGGATATAGTTGCTCCTTACAATTGAAATGATTAATCTCTATATCCTTGCTTTTTCCATGACAAAGGGTGAAATTGGTTTGAATTCTTTTGGAAACCCTTGTTGTTTGTTTTGCCAAATACCATTGCTTTTGAACTTGAATGCAACATGTCTTGCATGCGAAGCATCTTTGTCACACATTTTTTTAAATAAAACTCTTTGAATCTCTCTTACTTATTTAAGTTGCATAAAGCTGCTTATATGATTATACATATGTCTTTGTGCTTCAAACTCTCCTTGCTAATGCTTACCTATTTGTGGAGACACATTTGCCTATCTCATGACAAAAAAAGGGAGTAAGGTTAGGGAGTATTTGTGCCATTGTTGGCATTGCTTTTAAGGGGAGTTGAGTGAGAGAGTAACCCATGTTGGGAGTTATTGCATTTAGTGGGAGTTGCATTGCATGGCATGATTACATTCTTGATTGTATCAATTTCTAATCGCAATTCTCTTTTTTTATGCTCCTCTCACACACTTGCTCTTGGAAGGTATCTTTCTTTTTGATTATGTGTAGGTTGGTCTAATCTACAAGCTTTGGATTAACTTGAAGATGTTCAAGACTTAGACTAGGAGCTTTATTTGTAATGTAGAAAATCTTGTTGACCATCATTTCTTTATTTTTGAGAGGATGCTATATGAGTGTTAGTTTTGTCATGAAATAGCCGAAGGGGGAGATTGTTAGTGCCTCGCTTTTTGATTGGCTTAATTTCGTTGACAAAACCACAATGGGGTTCAAACTTGTAAGGGTAGCTTAGGATTGAAGAAATCCTCATCATATTTCAAAGGACCTTATTGTGGACATCAAGAGCCTCAAGGAAGGTAGATTTCTTGACTTGTCTTTTAGTTGAAGAGATCTAGTTGCACACATACACACTTGTCATGCTTGCTTGTATGCATTGCACTTTTATGCACTTCACTTGATCTTTGTTGTTGCATCTTGCTATGTGTTTTACATGCATGTATTCTTGTTCTTGTTTTCCCTTCATACATGTTTATTTGATTGCATATTGCTCTTTGTAATGACATGTTTTAGTTTAGGCTTTAAGATGCAAATTATTTTTGAAATCGGCACCCCGTTATGCGGTTAGGGGTCGCATAACCAAGGGCGCAGAAAAGGGACCAGAGGATCACCTTTCAATTATGCGCCCTCATTCGGCGGCCTAAGGCGCAGATTTAAGTCGTATTTTTTCCCAGTCAACGTGACTATTGGGATTCGGCGCCCTATTATGCAGCCGGTGACCGCATAATCAAGGGCGACTTTTTACCCTTTTCTGGCCACTTCTCCAAAACGATATCATTTCATTTTGGCCCTATATGTATGTGTCTTGATGACCTTTGGTCGTTTTGTGTGAGCAAAATTTACATCTTTCAAGAACAAAAGAGTGTCTTCAAACAAAAACCACCAAGACTTGATCTTTGATCATCTAAAACACCTATACCATTCATCTTTCATGTTTCATACATCATCTAGCATGGGTTAGGTATGATTTCTCTTGGTTTCTCTTCTTAGCTCACATGACTTGTATTTAGAACATCATTTTCATTCTTTATATGTTCTTGCTTTATAAGATAGGCTTTTTATTACTTGACTAGTCTCAAGATTGCTTCTTTATGACTTGAATAGTTTCAAGATAGTTTCTTTATTGTATTTGTGTTGTGTTTGTGTGTTGGTTATGGTAGATAATGCATATAGGACTTTGTTTGCTTATTTAGCTATGTTTTATGCATGTTATCTAGCAAAATGATATTTAGGAATGTCTAACATGTTCATCCATACCTAGATAAGCTTAAATGTCTAACCTTGCATTTTAGCATCTTGAATATTGCATATATTCACCTTAGGTTATTTTATCTCTTCTCTTTAGAGACAAGTCTTATATTTACCTTTTAGTAGTTTGCAAGCAAGGGACTAGAGTCACTATTAAAGGCTCGCAGATAGCAAAGACGGATTAGTTATCTTAGGTGTGATGTGGTCAACCTAGATTGTAATCGTATTTACAAATAGTGGATTCAAGATTCTAGTGTAGTGCACATAACAGCTCGTGGTTTTTCCCGTGTGGGTTTCCGCATAAATATCTTGTGTCTTTTTATATTTCCGCACTTTGTACACTTGATATGTCATTGACTAGATAGGGGCTTTTTCGGAATATTAATTAATCGCGAAAATGTGGTAGTTAGTTTGTGTTTAATCTATTCACCCCCCACTCTAGATTAATTAGGCTCATTATATATATTTTCAATATAAAACTCTTGTTTCCAGAGGATGGTGGATTTGTCACCTTTGGTGATGGATCTAAGAAAAAGGTCATAGGGAAAGGTAATATATCTATTCCTAGGTTACCCTCCATGCCCAATGCTCTTTATGTAGATGGCTTGCAAGCCAATCTTATTAGCATATCTCACTTGAGTATTGAAGAGCTTTCGGGATGCTCTTTTGTTATGTATTTTAAGTCTTTGCTTTCCAAATGATTACACCCTCTATGTATCGACACAAATTAAATTGAATCCACCCATCACTCTCAAAGGTTGGTTTAAAATTGATTGATCAAATAGTTCAAACCTTGAGCCATTCTAGATAGTTGAAGTTTCTTTGTATCATACATGTAATTGGCTAGCATGTAAAGTATTTTGCTTCAAATATTGTAGTATGTATTGGTATTATTCAGATTTAACTCCACTTTGCAGCTTTTACTCTGCACATTTTGAGATATTGACCGGTAAAATCCTGCTTTAAAGTTGGGTATTGAGGTTGTTATTTCGGCTTAGGATGGCCTACAACCACCATATGGAGATAAGTTTGCAGAACTGTATTTATCTAGAGTTTCGAACAACTGTAAATGGAATAGCCATCACATTCAAGAATGCGGTTGTAACTAGATCAACCTATCTATAATTTCAATTGTTTGTGTCAAGTGCTCTAGCTAGCCTGCAACAGTTTGCAAATTTTGTATTATGAACATGAATACTTAGTTGAATTCAGTGTTGACTTGAGAAATAGATACTCAAAATCAACTTGTTTTATAAAAACATATATATGTTCAGTTGTAAAACAAAGACAATTGGAACAGGCCAAGCTACCAAATTACAACAAAAAGTACCAATTATCATGGACCTCCTCTGCCTTTACATTTTTGAGTGTCGGCAAAACAATGGCATGATACAGCACATACGCCATCTCTGAGGTAGTACATGATTTATCCTCATTCTCCTCCCGTGTTCGACAGAACTCATAGGCATCTTCCCTGCAAAATAGGGTATCACACAAATAAATATCTATATTAATATTTATCTATATTAAATAAATATCTACAACAAATATCTTACATAAAAGAAAGTACCAATTATAACATTTCAATTATAGTCACTGCTACAAAATTGTTAAGAGAAATCACTTGTTTAAATCGGTTTTTATGTAACCGATTTAAAAAAATATTTAGAAATCGGTTTTTATAAAAACCGATGTCTTAAATATTAGATTTTCAAAAGACAAAAACTGATATTAAAAAAAAAAGTTTAGACATCGGTTTTTAAAAAAAAGTTTAGACATCAGTTTTTATAAAAACGATGTCTTAAATTTTGCGTTCAAAAGACAATAGTTTATATAAAAACCGATATTTTAAAAAAGCATTTAGACATTGGTTTTTATAAAAATCGATGTGGATTCAAAAGCAAAATTCTACAATGCAAATCTGACCTATGTCCACATTCAAGTGCGCATCTCTAAAAATACTCAACGTTATTTGCTCAAATTTTGACACAAGATATTAGACATGCAAACAAACACTTTTCACTCAGAAAATATTCCAATAATCGATTTGGAAAAGTGTGAAAATGAGTGATGAAAACAGCTCACTCGCGGATTTGCGAATCACTTCTGACCTTTGATTGAATAATTGATCATAACTTTCAAAATTCCGCCCAGATTTTACGTTCTTTATACCATTGGATTCGTATCAAAAAATCGAAGAATCCAACGATGACGAAAAAAATTATTTTGTTGCCAAAAGATACAGTTTTAAGGAAAACGTTTGCACAAAAATATCTCCAATCGCTTTTGACCTTTGACTGAATAATTGATCATAACTTTCAAAATACAGCTCGGAATTTTACATTCTTTATACCTTTGGATTCGTATCAAAAATTCAAAGAATCCAACATGGACAAAAAAATTTATTTCATTGCCAAAAGATACAATTTTAAGGAAAAAGTTTACACAAAAATATCTCCAATCACTTTTGACCTTTGATTGAATAATTGATCATAACTTTCAAAATACCGCCCGAAATTTGACGTTCTTTATACCGTTGGATTAGTATCGAAAAATTGAAGAATCCAGCATCGACAAAAAAATTTATGTTGTTGCCAAAAGATACAGTTTTAAGGAAAAAGTTTGCACAAAAATATCTCCAATTGCTTCTGACCCTTGACTGAATGATCATAATTTTCAAAATACCGTCCGGAATTTTACGTTCTTTATACAGTTGGATTCATATCGAAATATCAAAGAATCTAACAAGGACGAAAAAATT
Organism: Acer negundo; assembly: GCA_035582765.1. NCBI lineage: Eukaryota > Viridiplantae > Streptophyta > Magnoliopsida > Sapindales > Sapindaceae > Acer > Acer negundo. The sequence continues at coordinate 28,414,559 of CM069237.1, forward strand.
TATTTCGTTGCCAAAAGATACAGTTTTAAGGAAAACCTTTTACACAAAAATATCTCCAATCGCTTCTAACCTTTGACTGAATAATTGATCATAACTTTCAAAATACCGCCCAGAATTTTACGTTATTTATACTGTTGGATTCGTATCAAAAAATCGAAGAATCCATCATGGACAACAAAATTTATTTCCTTTCCAAAAGATACAGTTTTGAGAAAAAATGTTGCATAAAAATATCTCCTGCAGAATACAAAACCACACAATAAAAAATGAAATGAAAAATAAACCCACCAATAAAATTTATTTAATACATATATATATATATATATGTAGTAGAAATTATAATTTTGATTAGTAGAGTAAATTTAAATTTATCAAACAATTTTTTTTTTTTTTTTTAATTTCTAACAACTCATATAGGTTATATATATATATATATATATATATATATATTGTTTAATTGTTAACACATCCAATCTTGTAGTTAGGCGGTAAAGACTTATCACTTTGACTTGGAGGATGCAATTTCAACTCTTCATAATGACAATTAATTGTCATTATTATCAGAGGTGGAGTGGGCAAGCGACGGTGTGATTAATTTTTGTAATACATCAATTTTACATCAGGGTTTTTAAATCGGTTTTAACTAAAACCGATGTCTTTTCTCTTGGGTTTTTAAATCGATTTTAACTAAAACCGATGTTTTTTCCTTGTTTTTACATCGGTTTTAAAAATTTTAAAAACCAATTTCTTTTGAGTTTTTTGTAGTAGTGAGTAACAAATTTTCGAACATAGCAAGTTGTTGAATGGGCTTTTTGCCCTTCCAAATCTCATAGGTTGTTTGGTTTGCGCCGGGCCTCCTAAATACTCCATTAGACACATAACAAGCGGTATTGAGTATTGATCACTTCAGCCCATAAGTTCCTAGGGACTTTCTTACTATTGAGCATGACCCTAGCCATCTCTTGCAAGATAGTTTTTCCTCTCAACAACACCATTTTTTTGAGAAGTTCTAAGTGTGGAGAACTCATGAGATATCCCTAAGTCATCACAAAACACACCAAACTTGGAATTTGAAAATTCCGTCTCATGATCACTCATAATACGACATGTTTTATTAATGGCGGGACCTTTTTCATTTTGAACTTGATTACAAAACATCTTGAATTAATCAAAAGCCTTGGTCTTATTTCTAAGAAAATAAACCCAATTAAACCAAAAGTAGTCATCAACACATACAAAAATATATTTTTTGCCATTGATGATCATGATTTGAATTGGCCCCATTAGGTCCATGTGCACAAGTTCTAAAGGTCTCTTGGTAGCAATGTGCTCTTCTTGTGAGACACTTTTGTTTGTTTACCTAATTGGCAAGGTTCACAAACAACATCTAACTTCTTACTAAGGTTTGGAAGACCTCTAACAATGCTATGTTTTTCAATCTTCTTTAAGTCCTTAAAGTTCATGTGGTCCAAACGTTGATGCCACAAATCTAGCTTGTTGCACTCATGTGTCATGTTGCAAGTTAGAGGGTATATCTCAAGACAATATCAATTGTCTATAGACCTTTTGAGTACTTTTAAGAAAACATTGTCCCTTTTATCAATTATGGTGCACACATCTTTATTAAAACTAACTTTCTTAAAGATTTCACACAAGTGAGTGATGCTTATTAAGTTAGCTTGTAACCCATAAACATACAAAGTATTGCGAAGTTTAGGCAATCTAGGGATACATATTGTTCTACATATTGTTCCCTTGCCTAGAACTTGCTTTTTGGTACCATCACCAAAAGTGACCCAATCTCCATCCTTTAAAACAAGATTCCTAAAGAACTCTTTGTTTCTGGTCATGTTCCTAGAGCAACCGCTATCTAGGTACCAAGAATAGGAGGAGTTGGCTCTTAAAGTATATTGTGCAACTAGACATTTAGGTGTGTCTTTTCTAACCCACACACTCTTCACAACACGCCTCTCACTCTTACCACTATCATGCTTTGACTCAATGTTAGAATTTTTAACATGCACCTTGACCTCATTGGTCACATTTTCACATATATCAAACAAAGCATTATCAGTTTTCTTATGCATGGTAAAGTGAGGCACAATACAAGATTTAGCAAACAAGTTATCAACAAGTTTCTTCACAACATGCTTTTCTAAGGTCTTCCTAGGTCTAGTTCTATATCCATACATGGATGATTGCCTAGGACCATTCAAAGACATATCATGTAAAGCATTGTCAAATTTGCATTTTCGTATGTATTCAAAGCACCTAGGTTGAATATGTCCTATCATGTTACAATGATGACAAATATGTATGAATTTGAGAAATTTACCATTTGCATTTGCTTCCAAAGCATTTATTCTTCTCACATTTTTTACATCTTTGAAGTGCAACCATTGGTGCTCCACCTCTTGCATTTGAGGTTGATGCTTTTTGACATTGATCTTATTGAGATTTTCCATTTGAGTTCCTTGTTGATGTAGAGGCACCTCCGGTAGCTTTCATAGCTTTACCTTGAGAAAGAGTACCTACAAATGTTTCACCACTTGCTTTGACGAAAGTAGATTTGTTAGTAGAAGGAGCTATCCTATAGACGAAAGTAGATTTGTTAGTAGAAGGAGCTATCCTATCATTAACATAACCTAAACCTCTTTTGTCACTAGGATGCTTTCCACTCTTAATGAGAGTTTCTATAGTGTTAGAACTAGATGACATTTTGTTAATCATCCTACTTGTCTCATCAAGTTTATCACTAAGCAACCTATTCTTAATGGCATATTTATCTAAGATATCATCGTTTTTCCTAACATCTTCAAGAGATTTGTTTAGCCATTGATCATACTTTTTCTCTTGATTTTGGTGCTCACTAAGTTTGACTTTAAGTACATTCTCAAGTCTCCTAGCACTATCAAGAGAACTATTCCTTTGCTTAATTTCTTGCTTCAAGATTCTAAGTCAATCATTACTATCCTTAAGGTTCATTTCTAGACTTAGGATCTTGTCTTTAAGTTCATTGAATATTTTTGAGCCTAGACCATGATTATCTAGCTTTTTATTGAGGGACTTATTGACATTAGATGAGCATTCATTCTCAAGAACAAGATCATTGATCTTTTTCTCATCATTTTCATTGAATTCTTTTGAGCCTAGACCGTGATTATCTAGCTTCTCATCTAAGCCACATAGGAATACACTTCCTTAATCATGACTATATCACAAATAAAACAAAAACACTATAAAGAAATGATCTATCTAATTGCTTCTAGACACTCGCTCTAATACAAATGAAATTCCCTAGAGCAATATAGTGTAATATATACCTAGGAGGGGGGGTGTTAAATAGGTATAGATCTAAATTCTTCCAAGATTCTTTTTGCGGAACAATGAAGTGCACACTTGGTGTGTCTTACAAATAGATTGCTTCAAACAACATAATTTTAAGATACAATTTATAAGTGAGCAATCAATGAAAGATTTGAAAGATAGTGAAAAGTAAAACAAAACCTGGTACAAAAATTTTTACGTCGTAAAACCTCCTAAGAGGAAATGTCCACGGATTGATACCACAACCACCTGCAAGCAATTCACTATAACGAAAAGAAAGTACACACTAAAGACAATCAACATATGATATCCACCATAAGCTATCAACTTCTAGTCTACTCTCAGGCCTAGTGAATCACCTAGCCTACTTCTTATCTGAGATGTCTTTTACACCTCTAGGAAGAAACTTCCTATCTAAGACGCTCATGTCTTTAGAAAGCTTTCTTGCTTATCTATCAGGATCCTATTAATCCTAGATAAGACTTCTTGCTTAGTTATCCGAATCTCCTTGATCCTATTTCCGGACCACAAGTCCTAGCCAAGTCTTCTTGCTCTAAACAAAGCTTCACTCACTTTGAAAGAGACTTCAACCTTTTACAAGGCAAAATGATCTAAGTGATGCACATGATGCATACACAATCAATAGAGAAAGTAGATCACACAAACTCTATAAACATGCAAATGATACCTGGATTAGATTTCAACCTTTGCAAGGCAAAATGATCTAAGTGATGCACACGATGCAAACACAATCAATAGAGAAAGTAGATCACACAAACTCTATGAACATGCAAATGATACCTAGATTATGCTATTCAATAATCAATCACAAATCTATCTAGAAATCAAAGCATGTGAAATAAAATCTCACAGAAAAATCCTAGTTCTTAGATCATGAAATAAAATCCAGAAATTATCATGAAGCACATCATACAAGTCATTTCTAGAATCAATTTCAAGTTAATCAAGTTTAGCAAAAAGATATTAAAAAATGATCACAAAGCTAAAACTCAACAATCAGTCAATCAAACAAACCTAGAATGTGAACTAACATCATCCTTAATAAATTTTATCAATCAAATAGAAAGATTAAATGAGATGATCAAAAGAGAAAGTACGAAGAAGATGTTTCACATACAAATGATAAAGCTCGGACTGAAATCTACTCACTGCGAAATATCAAGACATCATTTGGTTCTCAAAAGGCTTGGGGTTTGTTCCTCTCTTCAAAACCAACATTTTTGGCTTATGAATCAAGTAATTCATAGTTCAAATGAGAGAGATATGATTAAAACAAAAAATAAAAAACTTGAAGAAATTTCTGCACTCTTTCTTTTTCAATTTTTCTTTACACATGAATTGGAGGGAAAGAGAAAGATATTTAAAAGAGAGAAGAAGGGAGATTCAGGACGAATCAGAGGAGGACACATCACTCAGCCCCGTCAGAGGCGCATGAGCCTCACAGGGCAGAGGGATGTGTGGGCCGTGAGGCTTACGCCCTCCTCACATGCCTAAGCAAGCTTGGCCTTTGGCCAATGCTTGCTTCGGCCAATGCTTGCTTCCTCTTGCTCCTCTCGCATTCTTCAACTGTATCAGAGCATCCGAACTCTAAATTCAAATCTTTTTGTGGATTATGAACCGTGACACCCTCATGCACAATGACGACTATGAAACTTCATAAAATGGTTGAGAATTCGACTTGGTATACGATGACGAAGACAATACAACGTATAAGAACGTAAATTAGTGTAGCTTCCTAGATTGGACTTGAAATCTTATTAGTGAGTAACCGAAATAATTGGAACTCAACAAGGAATCATATAAGACCATGTTCAAGTCCAAAACAAAATAAACATAAATAAATAAACATAAAGTCACACAAGTATGTTATTTTCTAAAGATAGGTCTAGAACATGCAATTTCACAATGTTTGTCAATATGAGTTCAATGCTTGTGCATACTTCAATAAGTGTGTGAACGTGTTATACCAAATATGGCACAACAATGCAGGGACACACATGAATTAATTATTTGTGTGTGCGCGTGTCCGCTTACGCCTTACAAGAGAAAGAAGTGTCTTGATACCTTAACATCCAAGAATGCGTTTTTCCTCTTGAAGACGATATTTGCATGAGATGTTGCTTTTCTCTTTTAAAGCTTATTTTCACAAAGAATTACCTAAGCAACTACCCAATACAAATAAAGAGAGTTTTGCAATGAAATCAAGCCAACACAAATCTAAATCCTAACATCTCCCACAATATCGGCTCGGAAACACTCTTTTTTATCATTAGGGTATTGAGTAGCTTCAAAGACCTTGAACACCACTTGTTCGTCTTGCACACTGAGAGTTAAAAAGCCTTTTTGAACATCAATTAATGTCCTTCCGGTAGCTAGGAATGGTTAGCCCAAGATAATGATAATTTCACGATATTCTTCCATATCCAACACCAAAAAATTTGCTGGAAGTATGAGCTTGTCTACTTGTACCAATACATTCTTAATAATTCCTAATGAGTACGTGATTGATCGATCCGCAAGCTGTAACGAAACGGATGTTGGTTTCATCTCCCCCAAACCTAGTTGTTTAAACACAAAAAAATGCATTAGATTAATACTTGCACCAAAATCACATAAAGCTTTATCAAAAGAAAGTTTTCCAATAGTGCAAGGGATAGTAAAACTCTCTAGATCTTTCAATTTAGGTGGTAACTTCTTTTGGAGAATCGCACTACATTCTTCAGATAACATCACTCGTTCATGCTCACCGAAGCGTCTCTTGTTGGTGCAGATTTGCTTGAGAAATTTAACATAACTTGGAAGTTGTTTCACTGCATTACGGTTGATTACTTGGCCTTGGTAGTTGCCTCGGTTGTATCCTCTTTGGTTGTACCCTCCTTGGTCAGTTCCTTGATTCAGGAAGGTGAGTTGATGACTATTCAAAGCAGTGTTTGGGTCAGAATAGGAGAAATTTTGGTGGTTGGGCAATCCAGGGTTGTAGGTGTTTGAATAAGGATCATTTCTTCCCCTTTAGTAGTTCAAGGCATGTGCATCCTCTGATTCCACCTGCATCCCATCTCTACAATGATGACCCCCGTAGCACACATGGGTTGCTCATGCTTGTAGTTGACTTACATTTTTCGTTAGAGCTTCCATTTGCTTTGACATAGTAGAGAGTTGAACGACCACTTCTGTACTCTGATCAATGTCATACCGACCTCCCTTTCTAGCAATTGAGCCTTTATGGTAGGAGTTGAGAGCCAATGTCTCATAAATCTCAATGATCTCTGCTGCGGACTTCTTTGTAATGACACCTCTACAAGCGTTGTCAACAATTGCTTGGGTGAAGGGTGTCAACCCATCATAGAAGGTGCGAACCTTGTATTCTTCGAATCTCATGTAGGGAGGACATTGCTCTAGAAGCTCCTTATACCTTCTCCAAGCTTGATGGAAGGGCTCTCCTTCTTCCTCACCAAAGCTTGAAATTTGGATCCGGATATCTTTTGTCTTAGGGGCAAGGAAGAATCTAACGAAAAACCCTTAGCACACATCGTTCCACGTTGTGAAGGCTCCGTATTTCAATGACCTGAACCATGTCTTGGCAGCGCTCTTCAAGCAGTAGCGGAAGCACCTCATCTTCAATTGCTCTTCTATGAGTCAGCCTATGAAGAAGCTCTCCACAATAAACTGGTAGCCTTTCATGAACTGAAGAGGATCTTCAATATCTGTGCCACTATAGGATGGAAGCATACCCATGTGCATACTTCTCAATTCGTAGCTCATTGCCACTGCATCAAGCACGATTGGTGATGGTTGGTTTCCAAACATTAGTTGAACGGATTCCCTCATTGCCCGGATATCATCGTCTAAATCTCGTGTAGGGGACCCCGATAGACTCCCTCGTACACCTCGCTCATCTCGAGCACCTTGCTCACCTTAAACACCTCGTTCATCTTGGTCACCATGAACACCTTATTCATCTTGTTCACTGTGTCTATTCATTTCCGTAGTAGGGATGTCACCCAAATCAACAAGGTCTAACCCCCTCAAACTGTCTAGTAAGCTGGCCCACACAGTTGATATCGTCGTTGGCAGGGAACAAAAATCCTCCCTGCCAACAGTGTCCGTGCATGCACCTGAAAAACCTGAAACACTAGAAACAAAGCTACCAACGAAGTAAAGAGATACAAAAGCTAAAACAAAACTAAAAAAAGTAAAATGACACACACTACTTAAACTAAACTAACTGGATTCAACTAATGAATCTACGCCGATACCCGGCAGTGGCGCCAAAATTAATGCAATAAAAATGTTTACATTCAATTTACATTAAAGTTCGTTCACTGAGATCGATGATCCAATAGGTTGAAAACTAATTATCTTAGGAAAAATCTACTCTAAGTACGTGAAAATTAAATTTCTTCCCTCTTTTTATCTGAAACTAAAGAGGGCAAAAAATAGGGTAAGAAATTTGTCCAAAATGACGAAAAGACGGACTGCAACGGTTGGGGTTTGTTATGGTTGGAGAAGACGGCGGTTGAACTATGGCAAGCTTTGGAAATTTCTGTCACCCCAACTGTCGCGGTTGGACAAGACAACACTTAAACCACGGCTTATTGCTGTCCCTTGAGTGCCGCGTGCTTGCCACGGTCATGGTTTGGAGCTTGGTTGCCATGGATGGTTGGAAGAATTGGAGTTGAGCAAAAGGTGTGCATGGAGGCCTGAAATTGCTGGAAAATGGACGGGGATGATGCACATCGTCATTCTGGGTAGAAAACCGCCAGAAAAGTAGCCAAAAAATGGCTAGACAGGGTCAGGTTGACGTCGGGTCGAGTTCCAAGTCCGGTCAGTTCACGAGGCCTGCAAATGGGTCGCTCAAAGGTTGAAGATGGCGCTGACGTCATGATGACGTCCTGGTGATGCAAGTAGCAGCACCCAAAACACTGCGTTTCACTAATGATGTGGCACACTGTGCTGCCTCACCTGGCGAATTACAATAAGGAGCCCTTAACTTTTTTCTAATCACATAATATTCAATATATTCTCTATATTTTTCATTTTGACCCCTGATTTCTAAAATTACGCCGATGCCCATGAACTCCAAAAATACCTGAAACACTTATTTTATCATATTAAATACCCATTTTTACCCGAGTAACAAACACAAGAAGTAGGAATTGGGGACCTAAAAATATATATATATAGTACGATCAATTATGATTATGTATCTTGTATTTTTTGAGCAAATGATCATCTTAAAATTCAGATGAATTTGGTAGCAATAATGATATTGTAGTCTTGTAGTCTTTTGATGAAAATCATATTGGAAGTTCTATATCTTGTGGTCTTGTTTTAGATGTGAGGTTGGCTTTCTAAATTTGGCATCCAACAGGATTCTTGAATACAACATGCAGAAATTGTTATCTTTATTCAATGTAGGGACAGTTTTGGTTGTTAAAATGCATAGGTTGTTTTTTTTTTTTTTTTTTTGTTAAATTGCAGAGGCTACTTTTGTTTTTAAAATGTATGAGCTGTTTGTATTCAAGTTAGAGGCTGTTTTTTATTTTTTTTTTTTTGAAAATACAGAAATTTCTGTCTTTTATGGATGTGTAAGGCATGGTTTTGTTGTTACAATGGCTGTTTTTGTTTTTAAAAAGTAGGGGTTATTTTTAATCAATTTAGGGGTTGTTTTTATTGTGAAAATACAGAAATTTCTGTCTTTTATAGATGTGTAAGGCATGGTTTTGTTGTTACAATGCAGGGGCAGTTTTTATTGTTAAATTACAGGGGCTGTTTTTAATCAATTTAGTGGCTGTTTTTATTGTGAAAATACCTAAATTTATGCTTTTTATGGATGTGTAAGGCATGGTTTTGTTGTTACAATGAAGGGGTTGTTTTTGTTGTTAAATTGTAGGGGCTGTTTTTGTTTTTAAAATGTAAGGGCTATTTTTAATCAATTTATGGGATGTTGTATTGCGAAAATGCAAAAATTTCTGTCTTTTATAGATATGTAAGACTTGCTTTTGTTGTTAGAATGCAGGGCTTGTTTTAACAAAATAGCCACATATAACAACACTGTTAACAAGTTAACAACACTATCAACACTGTTATCTCAAACAATTACATTTATAACAACAACCTTCATAACCATACTGTCAAACAACACTTAAATCCTTAAAAAGCTGCATATAAAATTTTGTTAACAAACAATTAAATCCCTAAAAACAAGCATATGAAATTGTGTCAACTGTTTTACACAACACTGTCAAACAACACTTGTATTATACAACAATAAACATTACAATTTAACGGAGTATAACAATAACAACAATAGCCACAACGGCTCCCATAAGTGAACCTATCACGTATGGGAACCACTTGTGCATTTTCATGAGATGTGGTTTTGGTAATAACTAGACTGCATACACGCTCCTTATTCCATCGAGGAGGGTATAAAGCATACATTTTATATGCCTCCGATAGTGAATTGTAGGACTTCACAAAACATCCATCAAATCCGTTGATTTGTGCTTCGCACTCATTCCATGACTCATAAACACCTGGTCTGTAACCTTTGAATACTACATAACTAACGTCCCGTGCCATCCATCAACCTACAAATAAACATGTAAAATTAATATGAACAGTAAATGATAGAACATAAAAATCCATAGTCAACAAAGTTAATCATTTAAAAAAATTAAATAGCAACTGTCAACTACAATATAAAACATGTTTATTATACCTTAAGGGTTTCCAGTTTGATCGGATAAAGGAATTGGTGCTTTACATTTCTATCTATTGTGTCCTAATCCTCCGAATCTATTACACTTCCGTTGTACAATTTCTTCACCTCAAGATGGTTTGCGTTTTTTTTGCCGGACATCCGCGAGGTTTGCTGCCTTTTGGTGGTAGAACAACACGACTTTGTACATCATCGGGAATATCCCACTCTTCGATAGGCCCAATAGGGTAAATGGAACTACCATAATCTGTAGCCAATTTTTCCTTGCGGTAATAATGGGAGCATAGTCATTACATGAGGAACGACGAAGGTTACAAGCAGCAAGTGCATATCTACAAGGGAGTTGGTTCAACTGAAATTTTCGACAAGTACAAGTCTACTCAATTAAGTTAACAAATCCATTTAAGTATCCGTCAACGACTTGGTGTTCGTATAGATTGATAGGATACACACGGTAACAACGTGATTTATTACTCCTACGACGTAGCTTTTGTTCGGCCCACTTTGTCATTGGAGTATTCATTTTTGCAGCTGCTTCACGCCTTTCCCAAAACCACTTTTGTAGTAAACCACGTATATGTTTAACTAATTTTGTGATCGGCAGTTCTCGTGCATCCTTTAAAATGCCATTCAAACACTCTGCTATGTTCGTTATCATTATGCAATATCTTCTTCCATGAAAGTGACTTCTAGCCCACTTTGTAAGATCTGCCTCATTCAAATATTGTGCAACACTCACATCTATACCCCTTATTTGACGAATAATCTGATTAAACTCAATAACACGATAACCTTTTGAACACTTGTAAAATATATCATGGACTTCAACACCTTTAAATTTTGCCTTCATGTTTTGACCAATGTGATACATACATATACCATGCAATGATTCAAGGAACACACCGATAGCTGCCTTTGCAATGCTTGTGTTTTGATCAGAGATAAATACAAGATCATCCATTTCACCAATCAACCCATGTAACTTTGTAAAAAACCAATGCCATGATTGGTCATTTTCTAAATTTCCAATACCGAAAGTCAATGGCTAGACTTAGTTATTTCCATCCAAATGTTGCAATAAACTGAGGACCCTGATGCTTGCATTTCAAGAAAGTTCCATCAACAGCTACCACTGGACGAATACAACTTTTAAACCCTTCAATGGAAGGTCCTAACGCCATAAAAAAAATACTTGAAGCAATTTAAAGCGTCAGTATCAATGAATGTGAATGTCCCTGGATTTTTCATTTCAAGCATGTGACAATATGAAGGAAGAATGGTAAATGAGTCATCTAGTGAACGTCTAGCTAAACCCAAGGCAACCTCTTTAGCCCTCTATGGTTTATAGTCATTCCATACTGCTTTTTCATATCCTCAATTATGTCATTCAGTTTATAAGATTGTGAAGTTCCCTCAAACTTGGATTTTATGCAATGTCCAATCAATTTGCTACTTGCTTGTCTATGATCAAAATGGAGGGTATCAAGAGAGCATGTGTGATCGGGCGATTATTTTCGTACATGAAATGATTCACATTCCTTAAGCTTTGTTGCACGAACACTCCATTTGCAATCTTCGATAATGCGTGACATAACCAACAAAGTTTTGGTGGATTTCTTCATTTTGAACTGAAAATGATTAGCAATCGACAACAATTGTATCTTGAAATGTAACTCTTCGTTATTAGGAAATAAATCACCAACCCCAACTTCTTTAACATTGTTGATTACACTCTCCAAGGATGTGTAACTTCCATGTATTGTTGATGATTCTACCCCAATTCCCTGAGAACTCGCAACCCTTAATCTTGTTAAGGGTACCTCTGAGATTGATAGCTGACTATCTCTAGCTTCATCATCGTTGTCCACCCCAATAGAAAATACATCAACATTTTGAAAGTCATTTGGACTTAATAGACTTTTATGTATATTATCAAGACCAACTCCATTGCCATTATCCGATTAAAAAACATTGGCAATGTCTTCGTTGATAAGTTCATTATTAAGACCTTCTGTGTTTGGAATTATTCTTTTTTTCCGTTCTATAGTAACACATAAAGATGTTCTTGTATTCACATCGAAATTTTCACACAATAATAATTGCACATCATCATCATTCACAACTTCAAACGATGTTAAAACCTCAGGTGAATTGAAGATGAACTTCATTTTGATGGAGGACTTGTTTGGATTGGCTTCAACAAAACGAGATACGATGCCATGTAATGACTCATGCTACGTTTCCCTTGAAACTAAATTTTTTTTAGACATTCTATATTGATATTTGAACTTCTCACCACTGTTAATCCATTCACCGACATATAAAACAACAAACCGGACTTTATCCATGTAACCCACCTTTCAAATGCATAAGAAATTTATAATTAAATTCCAAAACAAATATTCTAAATTCATAGTACATTGAATCTACAAAATGTTCTTACTTCCAAACACTGTTTGAAAATCTAGATGCCTTTAGGAATTCCATAACACTGTTAGGAATTCCTAACAGCTGTTAGGAATTCCTACCATAATAGCCGTTAAAAATTCCATTACACTATTAGGAATTCCTAACACCGGTTGAGAATTCCAAACACCAATTAGGAATTCCAAACACCAGTTAGGAATTCCTAACACCTGTTCGAAATTCCAAACATCCATTAGGAATTCTAAACAGACGTTAGGAATTCCAAGCACCCGTTAGGAATTCCAAACATCCGTTAGGAATTCTAAACAAACGTTAGGAATTCCAAACACCCGTTAGGAATTCCAAACAGCAGTTGAAAATTCCATAACACTGTTAGGAATTCCTAACAGTGTTATGGAATTCCTAACAGCTGTTGGGAATTCCTAATGACTGTTGAGAATTCCTAATGGCTGTTGGGAATTCTTAACGACTATTGAGAATTCCTAACAGCTGTTGAGAAAACAGTGCTGGATACATTCCAAAAAAATAGTTTCAATTGTCTAGATTCAATACTATAATGGAAAATCAACCACAACAACATCAAATTCAACCAAGTCTCATACTCTATTACATTTATGTAAGCTATTTTTACAAAAATAAAGAACTCTAATACACAAATATAAGTAAATAACACATTTTGAACAAGAAATAAACTACAAATTTAGCTCGTGAACATTAAATTGACCACAACAATATCAAATTCAACCAAGACCCATGCTCTATTACATTCATGTAAACTATTTTCACAAAAATAAAGAACCCTAATACACAAATCTAAGTAGATAACACATTTTAACAAGAAATAAACTCAAAATTTAGCTTGTGAACTTTAAATTGATCACAACAACTTCAAATTCAAACAAGACCCATGATTTATTATGTAAATGTAAACTATTTTCACAAAAATATTACACAAATTCCAGAAAATCGGACAAAAAAATCGGATATAAAGTATAAAAGTTTGAAAAAAATAAAAAACTCACCTCAAAGCTTCAATGGAAGGAACCCTTATGGAGTTGCTCAATGATAGAGTTGTTTCTTTCTACTTGCTCAATGGTAGAATTGCTTAATTTGTACTTGCAAAGGAAGAGAGAACAAAATAAAAAAATTTGGAGAGGGAAAAGAATGAAAGGGTCGGCTGGTCTGCTGGTGAGGAGAGGAAGAAGCGATGAAAATAAGGAAATAATAGGTATATAATGAGTAAAAGAGAAAAGTCAGTAAGTAGGAGTTAAAATGGTACTTATGCATGAAAAAAGAATTAGTTTTGCAAGTTTTCCAAAAATGAGTTAGATTTCAATTTTATGCTCCCAAATGGGTTATTTTTCAATAAAACCTTAAATCCTTCCGGGATTATAAATATCTACATTGAGTGAATCATATAGATAAATGATTACTACGTCTAGAGGACGTATTTCAAGCCTTGTAAAGGTAGCTAAATTTATCAAGAATTCAAAACGTAATTGTATTCGTTACTATTGAATACCAAGTTTTTATGAGAAACCTTGTACTACAGGCCGTGCCTCATAGCTCACGATCTCGTTTTTCTCATTACGTTTTCCGTATAAAAACCCATTATTATCCAACTAGTTTGACATCTTCAGGTGTCTGGAGTACTATTGGTCTAAATATTTTACATTTGGCATATGAAGTCAATTCTTCTTGAATTACTTCTTTTCATTTAGGTCAATCATGCCTTTTGTATACAATCATTGATATTATGAATATCATAATTATCATTTATAATTTCAGTAGCGCTACTATGTATAAAAATACATCATCAATATTATTTCTTTTATGATTCCACATTTCTCTCATATGATTTATAAAAATTTTCTCAATTTCAATATGCTTGAATCTTTGTTGAGATTTCTTCTATTTCAACGGATTTAGTCACTTTATGGACTTTATAGAAATTTGCTCAATTTCTATATACTTGTATCTCTGTTGAGATTTCTTTCATATCAATGGATTTAATAATTTCATAGACCTGTCTCTTTAAATATATCAAACTCTTATGTTGATTTAGAAAAAGTGGATTTACTCATAACTCAAGTTTTGTTTACATTAGAATCCTGAGAACAATACCTTTCAAAAAGGTCCATAAGCTTATGATATGCATTAGATGATTTATTTGTTGTCATTTACTCTGATCATTCTTTAAGAACAATCACCCGACTGGGGTTTATGAGATGACAACTTATAAAATCTTATTACCTTTAATATATCAGGTAACAGATTAATAATTATCTAATAATCAATTATCATTCGTATTTGAGTGATACGAAGATTGAAATGAGACACATTTATATATAGAGAGAACAGAACTGGTATCTCTATTTATATAAAAGTAATTTTTCATTTACTCTTTTCTTCTAGAGAAATTTTCCATTTGGAAATTAATCAATGTAATAATTTATAGATTGTGTGTAGAAATATAAACTATTAGAAGTTTAAATGATCTAATTGGAAGATTAATCAAAATCAATATTAATCTCATAATGATATAGAATTCTTATATTAGATCATGTCAAAGATGCAACAGAGAGATACTAGACAATCAAAATATCTTTAAAATGTGAGCAATTCAATAACCAATTACAAGTTGTAATGGTAAAAACCGATGATAGGTAGTGAGTCATAGATGAATGCATCAACATGTAATATAGAATGTCCCATATAGAAATCAATAATTATATTTAAATAACAAAGTTCTTATAATTACTTGGATATGTTCGATAAGCAATTCCACTTATCCATTTTGATGACCAGTACATGTGAAAAGCTGGATGTTGAATGTCAATCTCAATTGGAGACGTTTAATAGTACACAAACATGTGACCATCACATAGATGCATCAATCAATACAATAAAATAATGGAAGGATTTATTTGGTGGATGAATATATCCACATATACCCCCTTGAATGATAGGGATTCAAAATCAACTTTAGAATAAGATGATTTATTTGGTGAATGAATATATCCACATATAACCCATTTTTTATTAGTGATATAATCCAGATGATAAATCACACAGCTTTTCTATAATGAGTTTCTAGCCTGAATCATGCACAAATATTCAACACTCTTTATTATTCAGTCTCAATATGACATTAATAAAGTTATATGTCTTTGATCTGCTTGAATGATATAAAGTATCAATGATACACAATTGAATATCATCTAGTAATAAGATTGTGTCTCTTCTAGTGCCTTTAATCAGATCCATCAAATCCTTTAGATTTGATCTGGTATTAAATTTAAATGCCCTTGGACTAAGCATATTTCTTTATGTTCCGCTTGAATATTATCAAGTATTATTGATACATAATTTAGTATTGTTTGATAACAATATCGTGGCTCTTCCATAGTTTTATATCAGATTCGTTGGACCTGATACATTATCAACATTTGCTCTTAGCAAAATCGAATTCATAAAATATTTCTGACTCCACAGAATTATGAGTCGTTGCACTCTCGGTAAGATATATATTTTTCCTCTTAGAAATTTTATAGATATTATGTGTAATGTCATTTTATATCTCATCTGAAATGATAATAATTCCGCAAAATTGTATGAGTCGTTGCACTATCATCATTACATGGATATATTTAATTATCTCATCCATATAGCAATCATAGCTTGGGTCCATGCTTTCAATTTTACAACAAATATATATACATAAAACCATTAATACAAAAATGGAATATCAATAAGTGAAACAACAAGAGAAAGAATAGTACAAACTTGGATGCTCTGTTAGAGGTTTATATCTCTCTGTAGAAAATTCTGATCAACAATCGAACCGATCAGATTGTAGAAACATGAGTGAAGAATGTTCTGACAAAATTTCAAATCGAACCACAGATCAAAGAGATATCACTTTTCGATGAAATATGTACAATACTGGAATTTTCTCCCATATTTTCTATCCAGCCCTATCCGGAATTGCAGATATCACCACAGGGAATTCCAATTGATAATCCCACCATCAGATTCAAGAACTACAAGAATAGAACGTGCTAACTAAATTCCAACTTAATCCGATCATAGATGAGGGAGATATCAAAGTTTGATCAAGATTTAGTAGTGATGTTCTTCACACAATTTCTGCACACCCACCTCTTTTTTCTTCTCTTTTCTAGTAAAATATTTCCAATTTCATTATACATTATATTAGGATCTTGAATCATTTTTGTGATACTTACAACATTCTATTGGATATATAGATCCTTCTTTGAATATTGCTCTTCATAAGCATCAAACATGAATGAAATAGATAAAATATTATTTTCAGTTTCATTATATGTTAAGATCTTAAATCTCTTTTGTGATACTCACAACATCCTATTGGATGTGTATATCCTTCTTTGAATATTGCTCTTCATGAGCATCAAACATGAATGAAATGGATAAAATTATTATTTTCAGTTTTATTATACGTTAGAATCTTAAATCATTTTTATGATACTTACAACATCATATTTTGTGTAAATCATTTTTTCTCAAATAAGTGATATGCAAACATATCACTTCATATATATGAGATAAAATAAAATCATAGGTCATATTGATTTTTTGAACTCCTATTCGACTATGAACTGTAAGTTCATATATAAAATTCAAAAAACTTCAGATTCTATGTGAATTTGAAATCCTAGGTTCCAAATAATGAAATATAGCATGAATATAACAATGGATCCAAAACTCCAGATTCTCATCGATTTTCAAAACCTTACCGACTTAAATATCATAATTCCAAAAACTTTAAGTTCTAGTTAGTCGATCTAGCTAATCTCACATATTGTATAAAAATAAATATTGAATATTTAAACAATTTATCTGAAGGCACAGCCTAAGCCAGTCATGAGACACAATATAAGCCAATCCCAAGACACAGCATAAACCAGTCTCATATATTGCATAAAAAAAAATATTGAATATTTAAACAATTTATCTAGAGACACAACATAAACCAGTCCCGAGACAGCATAAGTCAGTCTCACATATTGCATAAAAATAAATACTGAATATTTAAACAGTTTATCTAGAGACACAGCATAAACCAGTCTTGAGACACAACATATGCCAATCCCGAGACACAGCATAATCCAGTCTCATATATTGTATAAAAATAAACGCAGAATATTTAAACAATTTATCTAGAGACACAGCATAAGCCAATCTGAGACACAACATAAGTCAATCTGAGACACAACAGAAGCTAGTCCCGAAACACAGCATAAGCCAGTCTCATATATTACTTAAAAATAAATACTGAATATTTAAACAATTTATCTGAAGTCACGTCATATACCAATCTTGAGATACAACATAAGCCAGTGTCATATATTGTAAAAAAATAAAAACTAAATATTTAAACAATTTATTTGGAGACACAGCATAAGTCAGACACGTCATAAACCAGTCCTAAGACACAACATAAACCAGTCCCGAGACACAGTATAAGCCAGTTCTGAGACACAGCATAAGCTGGTCTTATATATTACATAAAAATAAATACTGAATACTTAAACAGTATAAATAAATCCACAACTATATATAGAGGATCCGTTGACGGCATAAGTCATCTTGTATACGGAATTATAAATAGATCAAGAATATTAAGATGTAAACAAAATCACCCATCAGGGGATCCTTTTTATTTACACACGAATATCGAGCCGTAAGTAAATCACTCACCTAGACATACTTTTTACTTACATACGATCGTGCTGATAACGTGTTTTAAATGATTGAAGAAATAAATGAATAACAAGACAAGAGATATCAGTAACAAATTAATAATAGAAGTAAGAGATGGGAGAGACAATGGATATTAACTTGTGAGGATTTTTATTGATTTCAAGAGAGATCAGCTGATCAACTCAACAATTACAATAGAATCTATATATATATATATATATATATATATATGCAATCAATAGCTTAGTGATGAAGCCACAATAGAGGCTTGGTGGGGAAGCCATAAAATTACGACAACATATTATAAAACAAAAAACATAAAAATAAAAAAAAACAGCACACCTAACAATTCAAACTTTTTTGTATTTAAATAAAAGTAAGATGTAACTTAGCTTATCATAAATTTGCAAGAACACATATGCGAAGAGACAACCAAAATACTTATTCATATGAAGATAGCAAAACATATTCATAAAGAAAATAAAACTAGGCAATCAACATACAGTGATTGTTTAGCAAAATGAAACTAAGTTAAATGTCTTCTTAAGCAAGGAAATATATAATTCTATTCATGCGAGACAAGTGGAAAGCTTTTTCAACAACAGCCTCCCCACTTCCCACCCTTATTAATGTTGTGTTTAACAAAACCATTTCTTATGCCATATTCTTTTATATTAATAGATTTTATTTTTTTTTAACAACTAATTTATTAAGAGAGCCAAAAAGGCCTAAAAGCACCAAATAAGCACACAAAGCAGACACCACAGCAACATGAGAACAATAAAGAAACCTAAAAGCACAACAAGAAACAGCCTAGAAGAACAGAAAGGGACCAAAAGATGCAAAACAGAAAAAACAAAAACCAAAACTGAGAGATAAGATCCAGAAACAGGTCAGGAAGCAGGGGACGAGAGGGCTGCCCGAAGAAGCACACAAACAGGAAAGCAAACCATTGAAAACAAACAAAAACTAGGAACCGAAAAACAGCTCTCCACACCCAGAAAGAGGCCTCAAGTGTCACTCCAAAGTTTCGAAAAAGGTCTACATTCTATTTACTTGTACTAGTTATATGACTTCTTAAAGTTGAGCAACAACTTCGGAGAAGAGTTTAAGGTGAATACACATAGCTTACGCAATGTCAACCCGATAATTCCATTTCACATTCCAGAAAGAATTTTATCCACTTCAAGATGACATGAGTGCTTCTACAGGTCAATTACTAAACAAATTGCTTGAATCAAACAAGTTCATCTAGATATATGAATAAACAATTGAACTACAAAGTTTGTTGCAATAATTGGGAGCAATCACTGGGAGGAAAATAAAAAATGAGCAGCATGCAGCTGCGACAACAAAGAGTGAACTAACTGGCTGTAATGCTTATGGATTCCGTAAGAGAAACAGAGACAGTGGTTTCATGTTTGCAAACTTGAACCATAAACAACACCAAAATTAAATAACAAAACTCCTAGTTGTTGATAATCCATCTAGGTCCTGCAAACTGCAAACTAATTTCAAAGTTCAAACTACTTCAAGGAAATTTAATATTGTGGTGGAGGGGTTGAATGTGCTTCTGAACAAAGCTGTTAGTTTGGATCTTATTAGAGGTGAATCATTTGGGAGGAATGAAGTGCATGTTTCCCACCTCCAGTTTGTGGATGACACGGTGGTGTTCCTTAAACCTAAGATTGATTATGTCCTCAATCGGAAACGGATCCTTCGTTGTTTTAAGCTTTCCTCGGGGCTTAAAATAATTTTCATAAACCTTACCTTGCTAGTGTGGGAAAAATAAGCGGAGTGTGGAAAAGTGGGCAGGCTTAATGAAATGTAGGGCAGTGGAGTTACCTATTACTTACTTAGGTCTTCCTATTGGTGCTAGGGCTAGAACTCGGAGTTTTTAGGATCCAGTGGTTGCTAACATTGAGAAGCAGTTGGCGCCTTAGAAAAGGAAGTTTATTTCAAGCAGTGGGAGGATTGTTTTGATTAAAGTAGTGTTGAATATCATTCCTTCCTTTTATTTGACTGCTTTTAGAATGTCGGTAAGGGTGGCAAAGAGGATAGAAAAGCTTTAAAGAGGGTTCTTATGGGGGGATGAGTTAGTGAAGAGGAAAATTCATGCAGTGGATTGGTACATGGTGTGTTGTAACTAGAAGAAAGGGGGTTTAGGCATTGGTAAGATGGTGGATAAAAATGAAGGGATGTTAGCCAAATGGATATGAAGGTTTGGTCATGAGAGGTCTTCCCTTTGGAAAAAGGTGATCTGCGTGAAATATGGCATTAATAAAGATAGGTTGATATGGGACTGGCAAAACTCGAAAATGCCTTCTCAATTTGTTCAGGCTATTGCATCTGTCCTCCAGCCAGGTTCGCGTTCAGCAATGGTGTGTAACGAGGGCTTTAAGGAGGTGTTGGGGAGTGGTAAGGGCTTTAGGTTTTGGCAGGATATTAGTGTAGTTGGTGTCTTGAGAGACTCTAATGGAAATGTCTTATGCTTGTTTTCGAATTGTATAGGAATTCAGGAGTCAGATGCTGCTGAACTGTTTGCGATCCTGAAAGCTGTAACTTTGTGCGTGTCTGCTCCCTGTTTATATGGTCCGTCAAACTGAGATTGTTAGTGACTCTCAGGTGATTGTGAACTGGATTAATGGTGGGCAACATCAATCTTGTGAAAGTGATCTATGATATTCGTAGTATGATTCAGAGGGAGGAGTGCATTGTGGTTGTTTTTGCTGCGAGAGCTTCAAATTTCATAGCAGATAGATTAGCAAAGATGGGGTCTAATAGGGAGGGGGATTTTGTTGAGTGGAGCAGTTTTGGTTGAGCTCCCGTCTGGGTTTTTTTTTTTTTTTTTTTTTGTTCTGTTCTGTTCTTTGTGTTGTGTTGGGTGCTCTGTTTCTTGTGCTTTTCTTCTTGTTTTTGTTCATTTTTCTGGTTGGCTGTTTGGCCAGTCTTGTGCTGCTTTGTGGGCTTTGGCCCTCTTAATATAATCTTATTGTTAAAAAAAATAAAAAAATTAAAAAAAAAATCCTTAATCAGCTCTACAGATCATGCAAACACCCAATCAACCAACTTTTTTTAATTTTATTTTAACGGTATATACTGAACAACCTTAAAAGGCCAGAGCAGAGTACAAAGACAGAAGCCAAGAGAGACAAAACCATGCAAAACAGAGCAAAACGAGGAGAAGCGAAACAAGCCAGCAAGCAAAACACAATATAAAATCAAAGAACCTACCAGACTATCCCCTAACAAGAAGAATTTGGCGAGCTTCAAAAAAAAACAAAACATCAGAAATCAAAGAAAACCAAACCCAAATCTGACCCACAATCTTGGTGATTCTTTTTCTTTTCTCTCCTCACAATCTGACCCAAATCCTTGAAAGAAAATCAAACCATTCCAGGAAAACCCAAAACTTTAATTAAAACAAATTTAAAAACAAAATCAAACTTAGAAGAAAAACCTAAATTTTCCATACTCAATACACAAAACTCACTCCCAAAAAACCATTCAAAGAAAAATAAACTCATTCCATACCCATTACATGCAGTCCCAAAAATTTAATAACATAATAAAAAATAATTTCAGTTAAAATTTCTAAATCAATTACATACCTGCACCGCAACTTCAGAAATTTCAAACTTTTCTCAACTTCAAGTAGTTTGTTGTTTGATTATAGAAGGTTTGTATGCAGGGGCGGGCGGATGAGAGGGATGTCCAGGGCTGTAGCCTGGGCAGCCCTCTTTAAAAGGAAAAAAAAAAATTATATGTATTATGACGAATTACATAAACACCCTTGATATTAGATCTAATTGTATTTATATGCAAATTTTGCTTATAATTACACTAACATCCCCTACCATTAGTATAAGTTATTTCATTTAGTTATTCTAACTTAAAATCAAAAGACGATAATAAAAATTACAAACAATCAATCACAATTGAAAAAAGCATTATTTTATGTTTGTTTTACATATAATATTTCCTTGTTTTTATTTCAATTTTTTGATTGTACAATTTAGATTCATTTCATTTTGTTCTATTTGTTAATTTGAACAATTTAAACCATTATTAATAGTAAATTTTCATAATATGTAGAATCTATTTAAAAACAAGATATATATTGACAAACAAATCAATGTGAGGGTCTGTGAGTAATTGATTAAACATTCAAATGTATTGACTAAACAATTCAATGTGAGAGTTTGTGAGTCACTAAGTAAATATTATAATATATTGACTAAACAAAAATAGATAAATTCAACAATTGATAGCTAATGAATTGACTATATACTTTTAGTGTGTACTGAGGAAAAAAAATATATGTATATATAATTTAGCCCGGCCTGTAAATATTTCCTGAGTCCGCCCCTGTTTGTATGGGTTTACTGCTGAGAAAATATAGAAGAAGAAGAAAAGCAAAAAGAAAAACAAACCGGAAGATGTAAAGTTAGGACAAGAGTAAAAGGTGTATTTTGTTTTTTTATCTGATAAAGGACAGGACTAAAGGCAAATATTGCCAAAATATGTGGCGGGAAATTATACCGCCACATAATTATATCAATTTTTTTTTATATATAATTATATTTATGGAAACTATCAAAAATTCCTCTCTAGTTTGGATTATTGGCCAAAAACCACTTTCTAGTTCCGTTATTAGTCAAAAACCACCATGCATGCTTTAAATTTTTGTATTTTAATTTATTTATTTTTTATTCTGGTTGAGATATATATTTTTTATTTGTTTTTGTATTCCAGTGGAGATATTGAATTAAAAATATATATCAAAATACAAAAATATAAAGCATGCAAGGTGGTTTTTGGCTAATAACGGAACTAGAGGGTGGTTTTTGACCAATAACCCAAACTAGAGGGGGTTTTTTGATAGTTTCCCTATATTTATTTCATCATTAACTCTTAGTAGACATGACCTCGGTTTGGTTCGGGTTCGGTTTCGATTTTCGGTTCCGAAATGAGAGACAAAATGAGATAGAAAGATCTGATTCATCTGATGATAGAAAGATATATATACTGTAGTGGAACTACCAATTCCAAAATCGAAACTGGACCGTCGGTTCGAATCTAGTTTCGGAATCGAAATTTCGGTTCCGGTTCAGTTCTGAAGCATCTCATGTCTAACTCTTAGGTTATTAATACTACCAAATAATTTAAAATTTTAAAAATTATTAAACAATAAATAAAGTTTTAAATATATAGTTCCTAAAGTCGCATACATGATTAGTACTTAATTAATCAAAAATAGTTTTAAAATATTATCAAGATTAAAACACCATGCTTTTAGAGACGGATACGTTTAGTCTCCAAATACATATGTTTTTGTTGTCCAAATTATGATGTAAACAATATTCAGAGACGAAATAGTAATTGTAGCAGAAACCTTGATTTATAGACTAATTGTATCGTCTCCGATTATCTGAACATATTAAGTTCAATTTGAGTAGTAATATTCAAAGACGAAACGGTAATAGTAGCAGATTGCTTGATTCGTAGACCAACTATGTCATCTCATAATGTAGAATGAACCAATGCTCTATTGAACTTGTTGGATATGGCTTAAATTACCAATGATTACCAAACACGATTTACCAATGCAGAGACTTCCAAGAAACGTGAGAGCGTTTGGGAGTATGAGGTTATGTTTGAGGGAGGCGTGAAATCGTAAAAGAACTGGGGAAACATTTTTTGGCGACTTACCGCTGCCTAGACCGCCGGACAGACAAGTGCCTAAGCAACGGCACATGGAGCGAACAAGTCCAGCTAGTTTACGCTGCCCAGACCGCCGGCGAGGCAAAGGCACAGGCGGCGGTACAGGCAGCGGTCGTGATGATTATCTTGGTGACATGGCGCATGGATCACGGTTTTCTGAGTGATCAAGTTCAACACGGTTTAGGAAGCGGGTGGCCAACTGCAATTTGAATCGTAGTCAATTACAAGCATGCGTTGAATCGGAAAATATTCATGGAAGAGAAAAAATGTTGTTTCTAGAAGTTCTAATAGGAAAAAGGATTTCTCCTTAAAAGAAGACTTGTCATAAATAGGAAATAATATTTATATGGAACAAGTAATTCTTATACGTATAGGAGTAGGATTTCCTTTTAGCTTAAACTCCCTGTAAAACATATAAATAGGCCATAATAACTAGGCATTGGTGGTGGAGCAAAAATAGCAAATACTATAGAGATCTCAAAATGAGCATTGGATGTAATTGGGTTTGGGGTATTATTTAGAGAGAGAACCTGAGTGTGTAGTTGTAACAATTTACTACATATTGGAACTTTCTCTTGTCGTCCTAATGGTTGTGGTTTTTTCCCTGATTTGGGTTTCCTCGTAAATTCTT
Organism: Acer negundo; assembly: GCA_035582765.1. NCBI lineage: Eukaryota > Viridiplantae > Streptophyta > Magnoliopsida > Sapindales > Sapindaceae > Acer > Acer negundo. Next base: position 28,439,158 of record CM069237.1, read on the forward strand.
GTGTTGTGTGTGATTGGATTTAATTACTTTTCTTCATCTTATCTTTTCTTTGTTATTGTATTTGTTTGTGTTCTATCCGGCAACGCTTCTGAGCACTTAGTGACGGTTTGTTCACTAACAATTGGTATCAGAGCCCCGGTTGCTTGGTAGTGGTCTTAACAACTTTATGGCAAGGATGATAAGATTCGATATTGAGAAGTTCGACGGAAAGATGAACTTTGGCTTGTGGCAAGTTCAAGTCAAAGATATATTAATCCAATACGGTGTACACAAGGCGTTGAAAGGTAAGTCAACCCTTGCGAACCCTAAAAACCCTGGAGATTCTAGTGAAGAAAAGGTTAGTACTAATTCTGAAAAATCCAAGATGAGCGATGATGATTGGGAGGATTTGGATGAGAGAGCTGCGAGTGCGATATGATTGTGCCTAGCCAAGAACGTTCTTGTAAATATTCATAGAACATATTCAGCGAAAGAACTTTGGGAGAGGGTTGAAGAATTGTATCAAGTGAATAGCGTCTGCAATTGGTTCTACCTGAAAAAGCAGTTTCACATGCTGCAGATGACTGGAGGTACGAAAATTTCTGATCATCTAAGAGTGCTCAATGGAATAGTGTCAGAATTAGAGTCGATTGGAGTAAAGATTGATGAAGAAGACAAAGGTCTTAGACTCATCTAGTCCCTTCCATCGTCATATGCGCACATGAAGCCAATCTTGATGCATGGGGGTTCAACCATATGCTTTGGAGATGTAGCGAACAAACTTCTCTCTGAGGAACGAAGGCTAAAGAGTGAAGGTAAATCTTCTGATAACTCTGTTCTTTTTGTTGATAGGAAAAAGGGGAACTCCAAATGGAAAGTCACTTGTTGGGGATGTGGATAGTCTGGACGTGTAAGGAAAGATTGTAAAAATAAGAAGACAAATGCGACTAAGGGCTCCAAAGAGGGTAATCCGGCAATCGCCTCTCTTGAGTATGACTACTACAATGATGCTCTCTAAAGGGGCATAAACATCCTTATGGCATGACCGTTAATTGCCGTGAAAAGGATGTAGCTGATAGCGGGTCCACAATTATACACGGGCATTGGTTAGAAAGTGATGCAAGGTGTGTGGTGGACAAGGATGTCGATGACTGAGCAAACTCCCTAAGAACCTAACTTGAGGAGTTGCACCACAATTTTCAGCAAGGTAAATTTCGACATGTGCCGGTGAAATCTTGAGATGGTTGTTTCCTAAGTGTTTATACCTAGTGGTGGGTATGTATGATTCCCGGTGATAAAGACCGTAGCTGTGGACAGTTTTGGGAATTCTCGACATAAAGGAGGATTGTTGGATATGACTTAAATTACCAATGATTACCAAACACGATTTACCAATGCAGAGACTTCCTAGAGACGTGAAAGTGTTTGAGAGTATGAGGTTACGTTTGAGGGAGGCTTGAAATCGTAAAAGAACTGGGGAAACATTTTTTGGCGACTTACCGCTGCCTAGACCGCCGGACAAACAAGTGCTTGGGCAACGACACATGGAGCGGACAAGTCTAGCAGGTTTACACTGCCCAGACCGCCGGCGAGGCAAAGGCATAGGCGGCGGTACAGGCAACGGTCGTGATGATTATCTTGGTGACATGGCGCACGGATCACGGTTTTCTAAGTGATCAAGTTCAACACGGTTTAGGAAGCGGGTGACCAACTACAACTTGAATCGTAGTCAATTACAAGCATGCGTTGAATCATGAAATATTCATGGAAGAGAAAATATGTTGTCTCTAGAAGTTCTAATAGGAAAAAGGATTTCTCCTTAAAAGAAAACTTGTCATAAATAGGAAATAGTATTTATATGGAACAAGTAATTCTTATACGTATAGGAGTAGGATTTCCTTTTAGCCTAAACTCCCTATAAAACATATAAATAGACCATAATAACTAGGTTATTGGTGGTGGAGCAAAAATAGCAAATACTATAGAGATCTCAAAGTGAGCATTGGGTGTAATTGGGTTTGAGGTATTATTTAGAGAGAGAACCTGAGTGTGTGGTTGTAACAATTTACTACATATTGGAACTTTCTCTTGTCGTCTTGACGGCCGTGGTTTTTTCCTTGATTTGGTTTTCCACGTAAATTCTTGTGTTGTGTGTGATTGGATTTAATTACTTCTTTTCATCTTATCTTTTATTTGTTATTGTATTTGTTTGTGTTCTATTTGGCAACGCTTCCGCGCTCTTAGTGACGATTTGTTCGCTAACAGAACTAACAATAGTTAGAGACGAAATGATAACGGTAGTAGAATATAGAATGTAGAATGAACCAATGCTTCATTCAACTAACAATATTCAGACACGAAATAGTAATGGTAGTAGAATGCTTGATTCGTAGACCAATTGTGTCGTCTCGGAATGTAGAATGAACCAAAGGTCTATGCAGCAAACAATATTTAGAAACTAAATGGTAATGGTAGCAAAAGGCTGGATTCGGAGACCAATTAAGTCGTCTCCGAATGTCTATGCTAATTGAGAAAACAAAAATCCACATCTATGGAGACAAACACCAGATTGCGTTGCAGAAAGCTTCATTCAGAGACTAAAATTCAATTCGACTCCAAATCTATGGTAGCCGATATTCATATTTCTTGTAGTGATTATCCTTGTAATACCTTCTTACCCGGTATGAAAATTGGACGAAACTTGGTTACTGGTATGGAGTGGTGTTTATCATCCTAGAAGAGCTTAGATGATCCTGCCCCATGTGACTTCACATTCCAGGTAGATCCTCATGGGTTTCCATAACTGTTTGGTTAAGAAGGGACCTGAAATACTGTATCGAGCATGTTCCTAGAATGGCCTTCGTTAAACTAGGACTCCTCAGCTGGAACCAAATTCAGTATACACATATGACTTCTTGTCAAATGAAAGAGAGTTATTTTACATGTTTGACATCCGAAACAGATCAGTCCTTTCAAGAGTGGCGGTGACTCCATCAGGTGATGTGCAGCGTTATACATGGATAGAGTGAACCCGAAGTTGGTGAAGTCTTTTGGGAAGGTGAGAGATGTGTATTTATCATCGAAATTGAGTTCTCGGAGGAGTTGTTTTGGTTTTATACGATTTCAATTGTTGGAAGAGGCAATTAAAGTGACAAAGATGGTGAATGGGATGTTTGTCTATGGCTGGCCTATTAGTGCCAAGGTAGCTTCGTATGGCTGGGAAAGGAGAAGATTCCAGGCAGGTAAGTATCAAGGTGAGCGTGGAACCAGTAGGTGGTCATTGGCAGGTGTTGAAGATGTTAGGGATAGTGTTCATAAGGCTGGTAATGAAGGAACTCGGACCTTTGTCGAGGTGGTGAAAGGATATCAAAGAGGCTACGTCTATGTTGATGAAGATGGGGATGAGAAGGCTGTACAGATGTCTTGGAACAGTCAAGACAATGAAGATGAGTGGTTGGATACAGGGGCGAATCCAAGATTTTATATCCGGCGGGGTTGAACTAAATACTAGTTATAAAATTTTTTAAACAAACCTAATTAATAGAAAGATGGATTTCATTAATAAAAAGTAAATACACAACGGGTTATGAGATATAATAAATCTGACCCCTTAAAATTTATATTCCAACAAAAAAAAAAAATGAAGTCAAGAAAAAAAATAATTTTAATCACCAAATAGTGAAAAAAAAATGTTCCATTAAGCTAACACACAAATAATTATATCTATATTCCCTATAATTATAACAACAAACAAATCACAAATAAATTTGATTAAATCAAACTAATACTAAATCAATTTTAATGTAATAAGGAATTCCTAACAAAATAAAAAAAAACAATAAGCAAATAATAAAATAATATATAAATAAGAGTAATTGTCACCAATCTCCCCTAGAGTGTATGTGAATTCGCATGTTGTCTCCTAAATATTTTTTTTAGACATTAAACCCCTCGAACTATCGTTTATTGGCATAACAAGACTAAAGATGCCCCTCTCAGGGGGGAAAAAACCAAATGATTGCTAATAAACGATAGTTCGGAGGGTTTAATGTCTAAAAAAAAAAAATTAGAGGGCAACATGTGAATTCACATACACTCCGAGAGAGATTGAAGACAATTACTCTATAAGTAAATAGAAAAGAATAAACATTTTTACTTTGTATAGAGAGTGTGTTCTTGAAAATGTTGTCCTGGTTAAAAATAATTATGTGTGGAGTAGAGAGATTAAATAATGCATAAAGCTATAAAAAAAAAACAAAGAAAAATGTAAGAGAAATGAAGAAGAAAAAAAAAGAAGCTTAGTTGAGCGGGAGCATAGGATTTGGGAATTGGGAATAATGGGCACGCAACCCAAGAGTGCACATGGCGGGTTATAGATGACAATTTGATAATTTTAAATTAATGACTTTGACTATTGAATATATTTATCAAATATAATATGTATCGATAGTTTGTATTGGACCTGTGTAAATCTGAAATATTAATAAAAATTAAATTTTTTTATTTATTTATTTATTTTTTTTAATGCCAGACGGAGCTGCAGCCCCCACAATCCGTCGCCCCTGGTTGGATAGATGCGCTGTGGGGACTTTGAAAGTGTTCTCCAGTGTGTCCAATATTAATTCTCGGCTGGTCTCAAGAGGTTTCTCTTTCACCTCAAAGTATTTAGGTGACAAATGCATTCTTTGGGTTTTTATTTCAGTTTCTAAAAGGGACAGATTTGTTATGGATAGTTCTCTTTGGAAGGATCGGTTTTCTTCAATGATGAATTGGTTTGAATCTTTTAATCCTTGTGCTCGTTTAGTATGGATCAATAATTGCTTTGGAGTTCCATTGAGGTTCTGGAAAGAAGAGTTTTTAATTACGATGGGTCGGTTAATTGGTGAAACTATTTTGGTTGATGAAGATACTATACTCAAGAGGAGATTTGATAAAGGAAGAATGCTTGTTCTTATTCCTCATAGTAAGTCTTGTCCAAGCAAGGTTAAGGTTTCTGCTATCGACAATATGAATAAGGTATTGGTGGTGGAAGATGATTTTTTTCCAGTGAGATTGATTGAAGATCCGGTGCCAATGGATGTTCAGTGGATGGTTAATTTCTTGGGGTTGAAGACGAGTTGGGAGGAGGAAAATTTGAACTCTTTGATGCTTTCAGATGTTGACTTGACTGAAAGGAAATTGGCCTGCAAGCCTGCATTTTTTGTTTCTGATCAAGAATTCAATTCTTTGGAGAGAGGGAGGGACAGTTTGCAGGTCTATCACATAGACAAGGAGGCCTCAAAGGGTTCTACAGGTCTATCATATTAACAAAAAAGGAAGTGATGTTGAGGCTACAGCAAGAAAGGAGTCATCTAAATGCTTTATTAAGCTAAACAGGGGTTATGAAGTCAGTGAGCTGTCCAAATCAGACAAAGCTAGAGATAGCTGTCACCATTTTTCAAAAAAGAAGTCAGTGGTGGATTCACAGGGTATTGCCAAGTTGTCTTGTGAGAATAGAGGAGATTTGACTAATGGTGATCTCGTTGATGGGAAGGGGTTGCTTTCGAATTCAAATTTTTTGAGGTGTGATAGTGTGTTATTGATTAGTAAAGGCGGGTCAGAGCTTGGCAACCATTCTGTTGAGGCGGAAGGAAGCCCGGTTACTGGGATGGGTTTTGGGCTTAAAGGCAAATCAGTTCCCGTGAAGTGGGGAAACAATGTTGACGCTGTTAAAAATTCTAAGAGGATGAAGGGTACAGATTATTGCCTTGTGGTTAAGGGTCATGACATGAAGTTGAGGAGCTCCAAGAATTGTTTTAATATGTCATGGAACCTTGAGGAGGAGATCTTTAAGGTTATAGACTATGGCATCGATGTGGGATACGATTTCAAAGATAAAAAAGTGAAGATGGTTGACATTTTTGCTAAGGCTATTTCGAAGCTGATGGGAATCAAGTCAAAAAATGGGGAAGGAACAATAATTTGTCTATTTTGAGGTCATGGTGTTTCCTGGAATGGCTGTTCTTTGTTGTCTTGCTTTTGTAGCTTTTGAGTTGTGTGGATCAGTTGATTTGGGCCCGTTTAAGCAGTGCTTTGGTTTTGGGACTGTGTTTTTGTTTGCTTTAGCTGTCTGTTTTTGGGGGCCTTCGTTGTCTATGACCTTTTGAGTTCTTGTTGCTTGCTTGTTCTGGGCTTTGTGGGGCCTCTTGAATAAATTTACTGTTAAAAAAAAAAAAAAAAAAAAAAAAAATCTGCGGTTAATTGATCTGTGTGACAATTGTGCTCTGTGTGGTTCAAATGCAAGTTGCAACATCAATAAGCCTCCTGCTGTATGCGAATGCTTGGAAGGATTCACACCTAAATCACCAGGAGAACGGAAAATCTTAGATTGGACTGAAAGGCGTGTTCGAAGGGCTTCGTTGCCTTGTAATCACAGCGATGGATTTCTAAAATATGAAGCAATAAAATTGCCAGACTTGAGTCATTCCTGGGTTGATAAAAACATTAGTCTTGTGGAATGTGATAAATTGTGTCTCAACACAGCATATGCAAATTCAGATGTTAGAGAAGGAGGAACCGGCTGTTTGCTTTGGTTTAATGATTTGTTTGACACAAGAAAACTTCTGAGAATGGGCAACCTCTCTATGTACGGGTAGCTGCTTCCGAACTAGGTACCTTCTACTTTTTCGTAGTGGCATTATATTTAAAAATCTAGATTGCAAGCTAGGATGCATCTAGCTAGTAACTGCTTTGATCTGAAGTAACTATACTCAAATCCATGATGTTTCAGATAATATTGATCAAACGAGACAACGTATTGCGCGAAGGAGGCAACTTAGTGAGAAAAAACGGGTAATAATCATAGTGGCAGGGGTAATTTCTGCTATGGGACTGCTTATGCTTGGCTGGATCATCTTTATGTGGTCAAGGAAAGTTAGGAATCATGGTAAATTATAGCTCAATCCAACTCACTTACAAAAGCATTTGTTTCAAGTACCAAGATTGCATACTGATTTTGGTATTATATTTCAGGAAAGACAGAAAACAGTTAAGATAGAGATGTCAACACTGAAGAAACCAGAAAAGATGACAAAGAATTACTAATATATGATTTGAACATGTTGAGACCGTTAGAAAATCTAAAAGAATTATGGAACGGCGGTCCAGACCGCAGATTGATAGTAGTAGTTTAGTGATGAGAGGCACAATTTGGGTTCCTAAATTATAAGGAAATTGATACTGTTTTGAAAAATGACTTTAGACTATTTCTTTTATTTTTATTTTAGTTATATTGTTTTATTTATGATTTAGATGATTTTCCTATTTTAGACTAATTCTATCATAGTCAGGATAGAAGATTAATTCTAGTATAAATAGAACTATATTTTTTAGGGTTGTTATCTTTTGAATGTTTAATCAATAAAATTGACCCAGTTAGGGTTTATCTTGTTTCTTTTGAATTTAGCTTTTCTCAGTTAATTAATTAGAATAGCTTGGGCTAGGGTTAGGTAAATTCCGTTATCTGATTCTAGAGAATCGATCGCTCAATTCTGTGAGTGGTTTGATATTTATCTAACTTTGGATACAAGTTAGGGCTTGTTGTTGGATCCTAATCAAGGTCCTCAACAATTTGGTGCTTTCATTGAGAGATTTCTGCGGCCTATGGGAAAAAAAAAAAAGGTCATGGGATCTGGGGAGGATTCTATTATTTAAAGGAGTGGATCGAAGACTAACAAGCAGCGGTTTGAAGCCTTGGAGGAGAATCAAGATCGGATTTTCAAGTCCCTATCAGAACTGACGACATCCATAGCACATCTGACTAGGTCAAATAATGATGCAATCGAGAGACTTGAATGACAGTTGGCTGAAAACAAGGGAAAGAAAACGATATACAGACCGACTCAAGGGGATGGACGGAGATCACGTAGCTTATGGCATGAGGCAGAATTCTCGTCAGGTGAGGTAGACGAGCCCAAACCGACCGAAAATCATGAAGGGTTTAAGCGAGGAGGACGTGTGGAACGTGGACCATTAATGGTGGAGCGCTGGTTGCATGACGAGGTTTCTGAATGAGAGATGGATGATGGAACTGAGGAAGATACGAGATTGGATAAGAGACCTTGAGGCCAAAGGCCAATTTATAGGCAGCGAAGAGAACCGTGGAGAGATGCTGCAGAATATGAAGGTGATAGGCGAAGAGAAAGGCACCATAGTCGGGGCCCTAGAAAGCCGAAGGTCGATTTTCCGCATTTTAATGGTGGAGATCCACATGAGTGGTTGGACAAGGTGGAGCACTACTTTCAGGTATACGAAGTGGCAAGGGCCAATCGGGTTTCTACTGCATGCATCTACCTTGATGGAAAGGCTAATAGCTGGTGGAGATGGATCAAAGCTCAATATGAGCAAGATAGTAGACAAATGGGGTGGATTGCTTTCGAGCTTGAATTTTTGACTTAATGGGGACCATCACCGGTTGTCAATCATCATAGGTAGTTGGCCAAGCTCAAACAGGAAGGAAGGGTTTCGGTATATATTGAGGAGTTTCGTCGATTACAGATTCTGGTCAGGGGATGGTCAGAGGAGTCGTTATTGGGGACATTTATTGAAGGGTTGAAGCCGTGGTTAGCGAGAGAAATGAAACTGAAACAACCTTAAAGATTGACCAAAGTAATGAGGATGGCGGAGATTTTAGAGGATAGTTACTACAGTGACAAGAAGCCGTTTAAGGAGAGTTCTAGGAGTAAAAATTTTAAATCAGAGTCAAACAAAGATTCTTGGAAGGGAAAATGAGCTATTGAGGATAGTTCTAAGAAGGAAAGCAAAGACGTAAAAAAACTGACAAAGGAAGAGGTTCAAGAGAGAATCAAAAAGGGTTTGTGCTTCAAGTGTGGGGAGAAATGGAACAAAGACCATCGGTGCCGAACTGGGAAGGTATTTATGATCATTGACTCAAGTGATTCAGATAATGATGTTATCAGTAATGATGAAGCCACTAGTGATGAGAGAGAGTTGATAGTGGCTGAATTGGGAGAAAATAATTGTGAAGCTAAGTTGTCTTTAAATGCCATGTTTGGGGTTTCGAAACCATCCACTATGAGGCTCATGACATGGGTTGGTAAGTTCGAGGTTTCGATGATGGTAGATTTTGGTTCCTCTCACACTTTCATCAACGTGAATATCGTAAGGAATATTGGACTGCGAGGGGCTGCCATAGAACCGTTTGATGTGAAGGTGGCTAATGGGGAAAAACTTAAGTGTGAGGAAATGGTTCACGACGTGAAGATGAACGTGCAAGGAGTCAGGATTGCTGGTGATTTGCATGTGTTATCGCTAGTGGGAGTAGATGTGGTGTTAGGTAACGCTTAGTTGAAGAGTATCGGTAAGGTGGTTATAGATTTTGATGCCATGACAATAGAATTCAAATTGGGCGGGAGAAAAAGAACATGGGCTGCTTTGCCTCTTAAAGAAATTAAACAATGTGAAACTCAGATGATAGAGAGGCTTTGCAAGGGGGGCGCCTAATGCTTTGCAATGGTGAATGATGGAGATCGACAGAAGGGGAAAATCAAGAAAAAGAATACAAATGAGATGTAAGACGAATTACAGTGACTGCCCGAGAAGGTACGTAAGGTAGTGGAAAATCATCGACAAGTTCTGGAGGTGCCAACTAGCTTATTATCCCCCCGTCATTGTGATCACCGTATTACTTTGAAAGATGAAGCAAAATCGGTCAATGTGCCTCCATATAGGTATGCCCATTTCCAAAAAGATGAGATTGAGAGACAAGTAGAGGAGATGTTGAAGAATGGAATGATCAGGCAGAATCAAAGTCCATTTTCGTCTCTGGTGTTATTGGTAAGGAAAAAAGATAGGACTTGGAGGTTTTGTATCGACTATCGGGCTTTAAATGAGGCAACTGAGAAGGATCGATTTCCAATCCCGATGGTTGATGAGATGTTAGATGAGTTACATAGGGCGTGTGTGTTCACCAAGCTAGATTTACGAGCCGGGTTCCACCAAATTCGGATGAAGGAGAAGGATGTGCACAAAACAGCCTTTCGGACTCATTTGGGGTTATATGAGTATCGGGTGATGCCATTTAGGCTGTGCAACGCACCTTCTACATTCCAGGCAACCATGGATTCTATTTTTAGACCTTACCTAAGGAAGTTTGTGCTAGTGTTCTTTAATGATATATTGATTTATTCAAAATCAATGCAGAAGCATTTAGAGTAATTGTAGTTGGTATTAGGGATACTAGAGCAGCATAATTTTTTTATTAAAATGTCAAAATGTGATTTTGTGCAAGAGGAACTGCAGTATCTTGGGCACATAATTTCAGGTGCGGGAGTGAAGGTTGACCCAAGAAAGATTGAGGCTATGGTGGATTGGCCATTGCCAAAAGATGTGTCGACTCTGAGAGGGTTTCTGGGGTTAACAGGTTACTACCGGAGGTTTGTGAAGAATTATGGGCTAATTGCAAAACCCTTGACGACTATATTGAAGAAAGACAGTTTTGAGTGGACGGAAGAAGCAAAGAAAGCTTTAGAAGATTTGAAGAGGGCCATGACACAAACCCCTGTGTTAGCTTTGCCCGATTTTGAAAAGCCATTCGAGGTCTATACCGATGCGAGTGGAGAAGGGATTGGGGTAGTCTTGGTACAAGAGAAGAGGCCTTTGACGTTTGTTTCTAAGGTTTTAGGGCCAATGAAGAAGGCTTGGAGTACTTATGCTAGAGAGATGTTAGCAGTGGTGCACGCGATAAATGTGTGGAGACCTTATTTATTGGGCAGGAAATTCACTATTATCACCGATCAATAAGCTTTGAGGCACTTGTTAGAGCAGAAAATTGTGACCCCGGAGCAGTAGAAGTTTTTAGTTAAGCTTCTTGGGTTTAAGTACGATATTATCTACCAACCTGGTAAGGAAAACAAAGTAGCTGATGCTTTATCCAGAAAGAGGGCAGTTCAATATTGTGGTCTGTGTATGCGGACGATAAGGCAGGATTGTTAGCACTTAATGGGGCCGAATGGCGTGTTTGAGATCGAATTAAGGAGGCCATGCAATTTGATGTTCGAACAGTGGAGATTCGTAAGAAGTTGGAGGACCACGAGGGTAGTGTAGAGAGATTTAGCTATAAAATGGGCTATTGTACTTCAAAAACTATGTATATGTACCGGGGGTACCGGGGTTGAGAGAGGAGATTTTAGCTCATTTCCACAATAGCAAAAAATGAGGTCATTTGGGGTGGTTGCGCACTTATGTAAGGATCAAACACTTTTTCTATTGGGAGATCCTTAAAAATGAAGTGAAGAAATTGGTGGCCGAGTGTGATATCTGTCAGAAGGTGAAGTATGACCAGAGGTGCCCTATAAGGTTGTTGCAACCATTATCGATACCGGAGAAAACTTGGGAAGACTATGACGAGATGGTAGAACGTTTTTCAGATTTTTCCCTTGAGGACAAGGGCATTCTTGAAGAGCGGAGGAATGTTGAGATCGTTAGAAAATCTAAAAGAATTATGGAACGGCAGTCCAGACCGCATATTGATGGTAGCAGTTTAGTGACGACAGGCACAATTTGGGTTCCTGAATTATAAGGAAATTGATATTGTTTTGGAAAATGACTTTAGACTATTTCTTTTATTTTTATTTTAGTTATATTGTTTTATTTATGATTTAGACTATTTTCCTATTTTAGACTAATTCTGTTATAGTCAGGATAGAAGATTAATTCTAGTATAAATAGAACTATATTTTTTAGGGTTGTTATCTTTTGAATGTTTAATCAATAAAATTGACCCAGTTAGGGTTTATCTTGTTTCTTTTGAATTCAGCTTTTCTCATTTAATTGCTTAGAATAGCTTGGGTTAGGGTTAGGTAAATTCCGTTATCTAATTCTAGAGAATCGATCGCTCAATTCTGTGAGTGGTTTGATTCAAATCTATCTAACTTTGAGTACAAGTTAGGGCTTGTTGTTGGATCCTAATCAAGGTCCTCAATAGAACACCATAGTTAATGCCATCGACAACTTTACAGACAAGAATAAACTGGGAGAAGGTGGTTTTGGACCTGTTTACAAGGTACACAATAGTAGGTTATTATTTTTCAAATTGAAACAATGTTTACCATTATGAATAATTGAATGATGATTTATAGGGTACATTGATGGAGAGGCAAGAAATTGCTATTAAAAGGCTTTCAAAATGTTCTGGACAAGGAGTTGATGAGTTCAAGAACGAAGTCATTTTAATTGCTAAAGTGCAGAACCGAAACCTCGTAAAGCTTTTGGGATGTTGCACTCAAAGAGATGAAAGAATGTTAATTTATGAGTACATGCCCAACAAAAGCTTGGACTACTTCATTTTTGGTTTGATGATCTTCTCCAAACTGACTCTTTAATTTTGGTCGTTATAATCATATAGTTATTATCTTTATAGTTCCTCTTTAGAGTTTAGGTTAGGACTAACCAAAATGAAATTACTAGATTGGGGCAAATGCATCAAAATTATTGGAGGAATTGCCAGAGGGCTTCTTTAACTTCATCAAGACTTGAGACTAAGAATACATAGAGATCTCAAAGCCAGTAATGTTTTATTAGATTATGAAATGAACCCAAAAATTTCAGACTTTGGTCTAGCTAGGACATTTCAAGGAGATCAAATTGAGGAGAAACAAATAAAGTTGTTGGAACATAGTAAGTACACTTGCATTTGTTTCATTATATTATATTATATTATTGGTTAACCCATTCTCTCTTTGCAATGAAATTCTACAGTGGATATATGTCTCCCGAATATGCAGGAGATGAGATCTTCTCAATAAAGTCGGACGTCTTTAGCTTTGGCGTTTTAGTACTAGAGATAATAAGTGGGAAGAGAAAAAGAGGATATTGTGACAGTGACCACAAGCATAATCTTCTTGGACATGTAAGTCTAAAGAATGAGTGATCTTTCTATACCACCTCTTGGAATGTTGTTTTAATGGAATCCAATGGAATTCTTTTCGCAGTTTTGATTGCTAATTCATGAAATTAACCTTTACGAACTCCTTTTTACTGTGGTGCCAAAGTCCTTTTGTATGGATTGAAGAGTAGGATGGTAACTATTGGTTCTTATCATTTTCAGGCATGGAGACTCTGGAATGAAGGGCGGGCAGTTGAATTATCAACTATTAGATTACTCTTCTACTTCATCTGAAATATTACGATGCATTCACATTGGTCTATTATGTGTGCAACATGGACCAGAAGATAAGCCAAACATGTCAATTGTGGCTCTAATGTTGGGCGGTGAAGGGTCATTGCCTCAGCGAAAGTAGCTTGGTTTTTTCATAGAAAGGAATCATATTGAATCAGAGTCATCGTCAAGTAAGCAACAATCATCTTCTACAAATGATATCACAATCTCAATGTTAGAGCCTAGTTAAAGGTCAACACAATGTAGAGAAAGAAAGGGGTTTCCTGTAAAAGCTAAATACTTGTCAACTGATACCAAAGAGACCATCCTCATAAAAAAAAAAAAAATGCTTGAGCTATCATATCGAAACGACGATATTTGTTTTATCATATAATGCAATGTGAGCAGAAGGCAGAAGGCAGAAGGATTGCAGAGTTGATGTGTAGTCTCTTTCTCTTTAACATATGTACTAGACAAGTACACGGATCATTGATCACCATCCTATAGAAGAGGTTAATGATGTCAATTATTATTGTGATATCTTTATCATATGAACTAAGACTTATCTACCCGTTGACATGCTAATTGAATTACTCATAAATGTGACTATCTATAATGACCTATTTCGATATTTGTTATCAAATGTTAAGTCTAACCTACAAGGTATTCGATAGATCATCACCTATGAGAACTTATATTTATCATGGTTAACGAGTATGGTCTACACGGAATATGTTTTGAAGGTTTCAACGGATTCAATTTGAAACCGAATCCATTGAGCCGGCCAAAATCATTGAAAATTGTGTTCTTATATGAAAGAATGGTAGCCAATTTTAGCATTAATTATATCATTTTTGTTACTTACATTTACATTTAATTTGTATTTTTAATCCAGTTTATACTCATTAAAACTCAAGTTTCACTGGTACAACAAAAATGAGTTCTTATACGCTGGTAGATAGGTACAAGTAATCACAGAAATGAATTTCTATCTACCTTCTTGACCGAGTAGTAATACTCATTGAATTTTCCGAGTATGATTTTTCTTTACTTGATGTTGTACCTTCATTGAAACCACTTCCAATGAAGAAACCTGGCTGTTTAGGCTGAGGCAACACTACTCCTTCATTTGCCAACATGAAAATTATAGCTGACATATATATCTGGTCTGTCTTCAGGAAAATTTTGAACACATAATAAACCACTTGAATACATCTTAAAACTTGAGATAAAATGAAATAATCATCATCCGAACGCGAATCCATTAATTTCCTGAGCTGCTGACAAATTTCAGTGCATGTGGGAACACAGGTAAGTTGCAGCATACATCCGATTAACAAGATGTGCAGCATATGCCTTTCTGCTGAGTGTTTCATTTACATAAATTTCGTTACCTTGTAAACGGGACCAATCCCACCCTTGCCGATCATGTTGGCTTGAGAGAAATTGTCAGTATGCAGCAATTGTATGCAAATCAAATAAAGGTACTTCTGTGTCCTCTTTACTGCTTTCTAGGCCTACTAATAGAAACAATGGCGGAAAAATTCCGTTAACCAGGAAAGTCCTTTTTGTGTATATAAAGATCAAGGTTTGCAACTTTCAATTAGCAGAACAAAGAAAAATGTCATGTCAGTAAGGTTGGATAAGTATATCACCTATAGTCTTTAAGTAAAAGGCGGCCTAAAATAAAAATGCCAGAAATGGTTGAAACCACTGTGAAGATCTTTACTTTTTTCATCTTGTTCAAATAATGAACTGATACTACAACAATCAACATCAAGAAATTAAATCAATTAATTTGTTCAAAGTTGAAACTAGTTCACTCCTGTTTAAAATAGCCTTAAAACTAAAAGAGGAAGCAATTAAAACATCAAATGACTTACTAGCTAAGTTCTGAATTTGGAACGCGTATGAAGAGATCCTGTCCGCAGATGAATCCTGCAGGGCACTCTCTCATATCAATCAAGTCCCTGAACGACATCAAACAACAACTGTCTCCTCCGGTTACATCTGAATTTGCATAAGCACTACATGAACAGTTCTTGAATCATTCTGCCTCACATTATATTCTTTCATATTCATACTTTTGTTTGACCAATTAAAGTCGGGCAATTTCATTCCTGAAAGCTTAAGAAACCCTTCTCCACTCCGGCAATCTGTTGTCGATTTCCGTATACATTTTCTTGATTGAGATAATCCTTGTGTGTCCCATTCATCTTGTGATTTGGGTATAAACCCCTTCAAACACTCACAAATAGGTGTCTTGCTGATTCTGCAATTACTATTAGGACCGCACTGAGCATAACTGTCACATGGACTAACTGAGTACAGAATAGTCCATTCACTGTTCCTCTCATTCCATACATGACGCTGCAGAGTGCCTGATTGATACAAATTAAAAGAACTCGGGTGATAACTGTACTGTTGAAAGGCTCGTGCTTGAAATACAACCTTTCTTGTTTATGCACTAACATTGGCTTGAAAACCATGTTATGAAGCGTTGGAAATTTAGAATGCCACTGAATCCATTCCGGACCTCTTTTCTTGTTGCTGAAGAAATAACTAATTGAGGTAACCAATGAATGTCAAATCTGAAAATTTTCTAGGAGATGGATCGTTAGCACTCGTCCAAGGCGTAAGAAATTGCTCAAAACCAGTTCTTAAGTTCCAATCCAATTTCGACATCCTCAACATCTTCCTTTTTCTTAAGTCGAGTAGGAATTCCAAGAAAAAGGAGCTGTCATGATTTCCTTTGGCATATGATTTTGAAGGGAACCTGTATTTTGTATCGTCATATGCTGCTCCAACACAGGCTGTACTGTCACTTGCTGCAAAGTATCCCTACATAGCTCTTTGATGCAGGAGATATTATTGGAGATTTTCTTAAAGACTTTTTATTTTAAAAATATTCTGTAATTAATACATGTTATTTTATTTCCTTTTAGTTTATATGTAATTAGGTTATTAATTATTTTATGATTTGAATTTTAAATCAAATCTAATTTCCTTTTTAGATAGGTTTTTAATGTTTTAGGATTCTTTTGATTTTTAGGAGATTTGATTTCTTTTTCATTTAGGATTCTTTTCCTTTTGTTTAGGATTTTCTTTTAGTTAAGTTTTGCAATTCTATTTAAGTAGATTGTATTAGGGTTTAAAAGACAGTTTTTGATTAAATAAAATTCAGAGATGTTTCTCAACTATCCAATTACATTATCTTTCGTACGCGAAGTCAATTATCGTATTTGAAGCCTAAGAATCCGGTATTCGTGCGTGAATCAACAGAGCATTAATAGGGTTTGTTTCCGGTATTCGTGCACGAATCAACGGAGCGTTAATAGGGTTTGTTTCCGGTATTCGTGCGCGAATCAACGGATCTGAATTGTTTATCCTTTCTTTTATCGATTGTTGTTGTGTTGAATTTTCTGCTGCATCACTCTTCCACCGTGAGCTCTTCGACAACTTCAACCACCATGAGCTCCACGACCACCATAGCCATCTTGAGCACTGCGACCACCACAACCAACACAACCGCCTTGAGCACTGCAACCACGAAAACCACTGCCATTTGTTCTTAGAAAGTGAGTTGTTTGAAATTCGATTTTTGGTTGTTGAAGTTTGTATGAATTTCTACCACTATGAATTTGTTGAATAAGTTCTAACTCTTCTTCATTTTTTTCTTTCTCTTATTTGGGTTATTGTGAATAAATGAGTCGGGTATTGAAATTCTAATTATTCGAGAGTTAGGGATTCGATTTTGTGAAGAGATCGAGATTAAACATTGCAATTCTATGGAACATCAGATAAAGCCTTCAATTTCGCAATTGTTCTTTCTCTCACACTGAAAAACCTAGTTTAATTTTTTTTTTTTTCTAAATTTCCAGATGTTACTTGCTTTCTCTGTTCAAATTTTATCAATTGAGTTCTCTCTCGCTCTTATCTCTAAGGATCAGGATCCTCTCCTTAGTCCTTATTTTTCTTTAGCACTTTTCTAGTGTAATTAAAACACAAAGTAGCATGAGAGAGAAAAAAGTGATTAAATCTTGACCATATATTTTTTATTTTGTTTAGGTGTCATTAGATTATGAAAAGTCAAGGAAAAATAAGACAAGGAGAGGATCTTGATCCTATCTCTAAACGTGTATTAATTGTTTTGATATTTGTTTTTTCAGATAAGGAAGATTTAATTTTATCGATTGAACTTTAATTTTGATATTAGTTACTAAGTATAGCTCAAAACCTCCATTATACTAAATTGTCTTTTTGTAAGGCCCTGTTTCAGAAATTTTTCTGAGTCTGAAATCTAAACCCAAAAGTATGACCCAGATCCGAGTCCGAATTTAAGCTTAAGATAAACGTTCATCATTGTCGAGAAAAGTGTGAAGAGTAAAAAAAAAATAATAATAAATTAAGTTGAAAAGACAAAAGATGGGCAGCTGGCAGCATTATATTATTTGGTGGCAAATTTAGTGATAGATGGCAAGTGGATTGGATTGAGATAAGAATAAAATAGAATAAGAAATTAAAGAAAGAGAGACATGTAAGATTAAAAAGGAGAGACTCGGCAGGACACAATAATAATAAAAAAAAAAAAAACAAAAAAAAAAAAAACGGAAGAAGCAAAATAGATAAGGAGAAAGAGAGAGCTGGTGTGTGCGCGTGAGAGAGATAGAGAAAGAACAAGATCTGGAGAGAGAAAAAGAGATGTAGATTTAGTTTTGGGAGCTGAAAACACATACCAGATTTAAGAGATGCAATATGAGATTTTGACAAAAAAGTAAAAGGAGTTGTGAAGAGAGAGAAGAGCAGTTTCGTGAAATAGCAATCAGAGAACAGAGAAAGAAAGAAAAGAAGAAAAGAAAGAGAAGCTGGTCGTGAGAGACAGGGAGAGAATCCGAGAGATTGAGTGAGACCAAGGCTTAGAAAAGAGAAAGAGAGACAAAAAGAGAGATTTATTTAAAGAGACAATATGAGGTTGAAGAAAAATAGATTGCAGCAGTGGATATGTACACCGCGTTCATGATATACAGATAAGTGATGATGATTTTGTGAGTTTGAAATACAACAGATTATTAGATTATCTCAGATCCTAATTTGAGTTTATGTGATTTTAGGGCGGATTTAGAAATAGATGAATCCATACAGAATCAGTCACATAACAGATTTGAGCATATGAGATATGTGAGTACATACTTTTATTAAAAATTATTTATTTTAGAATTATATATTAGATTAAGTATTTAGAGAATTATTAGAAATGAATGATTTATTCATTTATTTAGAAAACAGATTTACAGATAATATATGTTTTTAAGAAATGTGTAGATTTCCAGAATCTAAAAATAGATTAAGAATTAAGATTTAAAAAGAATAATAGTTCATGTATGTTTAGAAAGATTTCCAGTTAGATTTCCAGACTCCTAGATTTTTAGACTTATTTCTAGATTTCTAGATTTTCAGACAGATTTCTAGATTGTTAGATTTTCTATTAGATTTACAAATTTTTAGAAAGATTACTAGATTTTCAGAAGGTTTTCCAGATTTTCAGATTCAAGTGTTTTATGAGAATTTACAGAAAAGAAAAGAAAAGAAGATTGATTTATAATTTCAAAAAGTATTTAGAAAGAATTATATACGTATGTTCAGAAAATTAAGAGTTTTCCAAAGATTGCTCAAAATTTTAAGATATAAGATAAGTACCCTCGCCAACAATATCAGATTCAGATTATAAGCTTTTGGGGTTTCTTTGCATGTGTAGTGGCTTTTGGGGCTTCTCTACATATGTATGTGAGATTATTACTCTACATGTGCGGTATATTGCCATGTACGTGAGATTACTCTGTACGTTTGATCAACGTGTATGTGAGATTATATATATATATATATTACTTTGCACGATCAATCAGATATCGACGTGTATGTGAGATTATTTATTCCCTATACTCTGCGTGTGCATTGAGATGTTTTGCCACGTACGTGAGATATTCCCCTGGGTACTAGTTTGATAAAGAGTTTTTAGAAATATATGTATATTACTGATTATGATCAGTAGAGGAGATTTCAGACTTTCAGAAAAGCTTTTCAGATTATCAGACCATAAATCAGATATTTATATTTTATAAACTCAAAAAATGTTTCTATTATATATATTATATAGTATTTATAGAAAAATGTGTTTTAAAGAAAAGAAAAGATCTTTAATTGGTTCTCAGCTTGTTTTACAGAATATCAAATCAGAATATTTTTCAAGAAAAGATTTGTTTTCAGAGAGGCATAGAAGATATTCAATGAACTACGAGAGCTTTGATCCTTATCGAGTATATGGTACTTAGGTGTTTGGGTTGTAAATCTCAAACTCAAGCCCACCAAAGAAAGAAAAATACAAGAATTTCTTAAAAGTTTTGAAAAGGTGGAAAAGTTTTGAAAAGCCACCTTAAAAATTTATATGATTTTATCTAAATGTTTTCTTTTATAAAAAATATTCAGATTTCAGACGAAAAGATAAGTATTTCACAGGATTCCCTCATACTCAAGATAAGAGTCGGGGCGGGTCCTTTCACTTTTGATTTTGATACCTATAATTTTCAAATTTTCATTTTCTATGGTTAGTTAGTGTAGTAATAACCATTATGGACTGGTTTTCAGGGATGCATGGTCTTGGGGGCAAGAGAGTTCCTCTTTTAGAAGTGGAGTAAGTTTTTTCATGATTTTTCCCTTTATTGCTGTTTTGTGTTTATGTTTAACATATTTATCTATGCTTGTGTTGATTTACTGCTTATCATTTTGATATTCATGGATTTGATTGAAGGGCCATGTTTATTTCTGCTATATGTATAGCCCTGGAATTTAATGCTTAAAAAGTGTTAATGTTCTGAAAATTACCATGACTAAGTGCTTATCAAGTTTTTGTATTTTGGAATTTGGGGTAACTTTTACATCGTATATTAAACATTTTCCATGATTTGTGAAGCAGCATGGTGTTTTCTTTTTACATTTTCTGAACACTATAGTCAATTGCATTAACAATTAGATACACCAGGCCTTTTTAGTATGAATTTGCCAAAGTAGTTACTGTGAACCAACTACTTTGGCTTCATGAACTACTGATTTTTAGTATGGATTCGGATTACAATATTTGTTCATCTTCAATTCAAGGGCTTCTAATTCCTTTGCGGAATCTTTGGCTAAAATGGGTTTGTGTGGTAGCGGAGATAGAATTATTTGGAGTGACAGTTGATTTCTGGTAGCCTTTGTCTTCGCGAGATCATGGTTTGCATTTGTTGCGGCTGCTCTATTCGTTTTTTCTGCGAGGTGTTTTTGGGGCTTCTCTCCATAGGCTGTTGTGGTTCTGAAGTGTTTGTCTTGGTGTACTCTACTCTGCCTGGAAAGTTTCTGCGTGTTTGTTGGCAGTCTTGCTCTGTTTTTTATTTTTTTATTTTTTAAGTGTTTTTGAGGCTTATACTTATTAAGACATGATTGTCGATGTGAATTGACCATTGGTTCTTATCTTCTAGACATTAGGTACTTCACCTCACAGATCATTTTGCATGTGTATTAGAATATAACTAGTAGTGCTATAATGGCATTACAGTCCTCTGATTTGTTTTCTTCGATAATTCAGAGATTAACAACATCCTACAAATTCTCAATTTTCAGAGCCAACATGAAGAAGTGAAAAAAAGGTATTACAAGGGGAGAGGATAGATCAGCTCTGGAGGCTAAATATGAGAAGCTTTATGAACCATATTACTTAAGGTTTGAAGAATGTATCATGTGTTAATTTAACATTTTTGGTACTGAATCACAATTTCCTTTTGTTTTTAAGTTCCATATTTTGTTGATTTGCAAGCACATGAGATGTACGTGTTTGGGTTAACTCTAGTTGTCATATGCCTGCCTTGGTCCAAGAAGGTTCATTGTCTTCTTCTCTAATGACTTATGCCGATTGCTCAACCCCAGTTTGGGAAGGCCTACAGGAATTATAAGAAGTTATTTGTTCTACAACAGGGTCATGGTTACCCATGTGTTCAAGACATTTCATTTCCAAAGGGTATTATTGTGCAGCAAATTAGCAAAAATAGGTGGGTGGTTGTGAGTTCGGTGGGGTTGTAGAAAGTACGGTTGCATAGCCCAAAAGTTGTATTACTGTATTAGGGTGTTGTATTATTGTATTAGGGTATTGTATTTAGAATTAGTTGGAATATTAGAATATCGTAAATTTCAGAAGTTGAAAATATTTGTATTTCAATTTGGTTATTTAATAAATTTTCGTTTTAATATTTTTGTTGGGTTCGAAATTTAAATGTCACCATTTTGGGCGGTTTTTGTAAAAAAGTCAGTATATTACTAATTTAAGTTTAAAATGCACCAATTAAGATGACCAGACAAAAAATACCTCTTTTGTTGCTTTGTGTGTTTTTCAAACGTTTACAGAAAATCTCGAGAGAAGAAAACCCGACGGCGCAACAATTCTAAAGTGGACCAAAACTGACGGCGAATCACCAGCGACGGAGCTATAATACTTCTGACAAGGAGAGGAAACCGGCAAACTCAACAGACAATGGTAAGTTTTTATTTTCTTCATGCGTTTTTGTTGTTGATTAGTTTGTGAGTTTGATGTTGGATGCCATTTTCATCATGTAGATTAGGTTTGATTGGGTGCCATTTGATTTGATTTGATCATGTGGGTTTTAGTTTAGTTAAAAAAAATTGTTTTGAAGATGGACTTGTTATGGGTTTTCAAGCCTTATTAAATTGTTTCTGAGCCTTTTTAAAGTGTTTCCGTACCTTTTTGAACTGTTTCCGTGCCTTTTAGAAATGTTACTCGAGCCTTTTCAAGGAAAAATCCTAGGTTTTAATTGTTTAGAATCTCCGAGCCTTTTGAAATTTTCCGTGCCTTTTTGAATTGTTTCCGTGCCTTTTTGAAATTTTACCCAAGCCTTTTCGTTTAGAATCTCCGTGCCTTTTCGTTCATTTTCGAGCCTTTTTCAACCTTTTCCGAGTATTTTTGTACCATTTCGAGCCTTTTTATAATATTTTAGTGCTTTTTTGCAGTAGATCCAAGCCTTTTAGAACTATTTTCGAGCCTTTTTAGAAGCTTTTCGAGCCTTTTTACAACTATCGAGCCTTTTTACAACCATTACAACGTTTTTGTGCCTTTTTACTATAGATCCAAGTCTTTTTGTGCCTTTTCGGGCCTTTTAAACTGTTATTTGAGCTTTTTAAATAATTTATATACTTTATGAATTTATTCGAGCCTTTTCAAACATTACTCGAGCCTTTTAATGAAGTGTTCGTACCTTTTCATAACTTGCTTAAGCCTTTTGATACATTTCCCGAGCCTTTTACTGAAGTGTTCAGGCCTTTTAATACACTACCCGAGCCTTTTCATACACTGTCCGAGCCTTTTTGTTCGAGCATTTTCATGAACTTATATGCTTTTTTTCTGTGAATATAGATGAGGAATCAGCTAAAGGACTCGCTTAAAATCCCAGTGGGAGAATGGTTCAAGGGAAAAATTATATGGCATGACCATTTCAATGATCTTAAAGATATCGACAACACACTTAATAGTGTACTTTAACATCTGAGGATCGAAGACTGGCATCGGTTTACTTAGTCGTGTTTTGGTCATTTCCTTCAGATGCATCGTGAGATTCAGTTTTCGGCTGAGATTGTCCATTGGCTGCTTTTGCGCAAGTTGCATCACGAGGGGCCGGAAGATAAGATGAGATTTTTGTTAGGTAAGCATTCGGTCCGGTTCTCGAACGTTGAGTTCTGTCTAATCACCGGTTTGAAGTTTGGAGTCATTCTTGACACGGCGAGGTATGATATGGTAGAGAATGGCATACACGAGCGGTACTTTCAACATCGAGTTTGAAGAGTTGAGAGCGGTGCTGCGGATTGATATATTTGTGGAGCAGTACGATGCGGTGAAGTTTTGCTTATTTTTTATGCTCAACTAGATACTGATGGGGTTGGATGAGCGAGATAAAGTTCCAGTATGGCAGTGGAGGCTAGTGGAGGACTTGGACACTTTTGATGCGTTCCCGTGGGGCATACACGTGTATAGGCGGTCTATTTTTGGTTTCAAGCATGCGTTTGATGGTTGACGGGAGCGGTTTGAACAACGATAGCAACAAAGGGGCGTTGACGTAAACACAACCGAGACGTACAACATATATGGTCTACCACACGCACTATTGGTGAGAATTTAGAATTTGAGTCCATATTTTATTTATTTATTTATTTTATATGACTAATGTATTTACTTCTTATCGTACTTATATATTACACAGATATTTGTTTTTAAGGTTATCCCTGAGATTGGGAATAAAAAATATGGGATCCGTAAGGCAATCGACGAGTTACCCCCCTTCCCCCCCACGTATTCTGAAATTGGAGTTAAGTCAGAGACCGAGAAGGAGAAAACTAGACGACATTTTCACTGAAAGAGTAAGTATTGCTGTTGTTAATTTACATAGTTATTAGTATGTATACAATTACAATGATCTAACTCTGATTTCAGATATTTACGAGCGTGAATTGGTGCCAACGAGTGTTGAGACGGCTCAACATTACTACGTAGGCATAGATTTGAGAGGCAATCTGTATGATGCCGATACTACTAATATACCTGGTCACGTCCGGAAGAAGGAACGAACGACATAGGAGTGCCAGACCCAGTGATGTGGAGGGTGCGTCTTCCGGGCATAGTGATACAGAGGGTCCTTGTTCCGGACGTAGTGATACGAAGGGTGTGTATTCCGAACCTAATGATACAGAGGGTTCAGACCAAGAGGGTGGCAGTCGGAGTCCTATGAAGCGTAGACGGTTACGATTCACATTGCCCAGATAGCCTCGACTTGAAGGTGATTCATATTCGGAGGGTAGCGGTGGGAGTTCCGTAAGGCGTAAGCAGGTACGATTCACTATGCCCAGACAGCCTCGACCTAGAGGTGATTCCCGATGAGGCGTTGGCGGGCATTTACAGGTACATTAAAATATTTTAACCGCATTATTAAATTTCAATCGAGTAAACGGTTTTAGTGTTGATAGAGTTTCAAATCCTTTCAGGGTTGGGACCGTAAATTCGCTGAAGTGATGAATGTTGTCCGATCTGTACGGGTTGAAGTGATGGAGGCTGTCCGAAAGAGTGATGAGAAACGAGATCAACAGCATCAGGAGTTGTTGGATATGATCAGGGCGCTTCAGGGTCAGGGTCAGGGTCAGGGTCAGGGTCAGACGTCCTAGTCCCGTATAATGCTGGCAAGGTTCCGGTTCGGTTCTGGTTTCGGTTCCACCGGAACCGGCGGTTTTGAACCGGAATTTTTTTTTTTAATTTAAAAAAAAAAGACTTCTAAATTGTAAACCACTAAACTTGTAATAATGTAATTTTAAATAATAAAATAAAATAAAATATATAAATGACAATTTACAAAATAAACAAATAACAAAATACAAATTACAAAAGGAAATTAAAATAAAATAAACAAAATGTCAAATTACAAATTACATATTACATTTCATTGAATATTTGGGAATTAGGTCACCCGAAGTTCGAAAATAACATAAAATAAATAAATGATAAATTACAAAATTAAATTAAAATGAAACAAAAAAAAAAAAAAGTAAAATTATTAGCCTTGCACTTAATTTTCACTACAATTAAGTTGCCTATGTATCCTCTTGGGGGGTTTAGAGGAATCAAAGGCCACGTAGTTCTCTTACATTTTATTGTAGGTTTGTTGATGACATGGAATTGTGATGACGTGAATACGTGATCCACATCTTCTATTCCAGGTCCGTTGCACTTGTCTCTCCACTTTCATGTTCGTCATCTTTGAAGAAATCGTATGTTATGTCATGTTCGATTTCTTGTTGTCTATATTGAGCTTTTGTTCAATCATCCACACAGCCTTTCATCCAAGATATTCCCCCCGGTGCTGAACTCTTGTTCCACCGCCACTGTAGAAACTGGTGTTGAAAAAATATTTTTGACTATGATAGCCATGATTGGATAGTACTTTGCGTACTCTTTCCAATATTGTAATATATCAAATTGTCTGTCTGACGTGGATTCTATAAACTCATAAGAATCATTTAGATAAGATTCAAGCTCAGAATACTTGTCAATGCTTGATGAAGAAGAAGATCTAGGTTTTTTTGTTTTTTTTGATAATAGAGTATATCCTAAATTCAAAAATCCGGAGGATGATGATGTGGGCTGTGCAGTTTGTGTTCGTGTAACATCTAAGTTGAGTGAGGATTCAGAAACTAAAAGATATTCATCATATAAAGAATATAATAATTTCTTAATTCTATCATAACATGCATTAACATCATATTCTATGTTTAAATCTTGGATGCCATAATAACCATTGAGATAATAACAAAAATTTTGTAATTTACAACGTGGATCAAAAATCATGGCGATCAAATAAATATCTGGCAACTCATGATAATAATGTAACCATTTTTCCTTCATAGTATTAACGGCTTCCCCTATTTCTATGTCGGATTCACAAAAAGCAAATGCACCAGCAATATTTAGACTTTCAATAATAAATAAATGAGTTGTAGGATAATAAACACCAGATAAATTTGTTATAGCAGTATGAAAAATTTTTAACAAATTGAAAACGTTGTAACAAGCATCCCAATGAGATTCATAAAGTTGAATGTCAATAACATGAAATTGAATAAAAAGAAACTAATAGATCTCTATACTCGTAACTTTGAGCAAGCAATTTATAAGTAGAATTCCAACGTGTTGGAACATCACGAAGAAATCTAACGGCACGTCTACCATTCTGTTTACAATATTTTACCCATGCATTCATTACAGAAGAATGTTTCCATAAAAATTGAAGGGCTTGTTTAATAGGTAGAATAAAATGATCAAGCGTTTCTAATCCTTTTTGAACACATAAATTTAAAACATGGCATGCACATCTTTGATGAAAAAATACATCACCAACAAATGGTTTGCATAAATTAATTAAAGATGGAATAGCAGCAGTATTGCTAGAAGCATTATCAAAACCAATTGCAAAAATTTTGTTCTCAATTTTATACTCTGAAAAAATAATTCTAAGCATTCTAACAATATTTTGAGCAGTATGTGAATCATCAAAAACTCTAAATACAAGAATTCTTTTTTGGATATTTCATGCATCATCCATAAAATGGCAAGTGACTCCCAAGTATGAATGTGATCGCCAATGGTCACTCCATATGTCGGCACATACGGAAACACGACCGTTATATTTTTCAAAAAATCTCTCTAACCTCTTTTTTTCTTTTACATAAATCTTTTCAAGTGTATATACAAAAGTGGACCTAGGAACACGACATGCAACAGGGTTTAATGCTCGTCGACAATAATTAATAAAACCAACATTTTCACCAAAACTGAATGATAAGTGTTCTACTGCTACCATTCTAGCTAATTCTTCCTATTTTGTTCATCAGTATAACGAAATAATTATTGGTTAGGAGTAGCGTACCTGGGAATTTGTGTTTGTGACCTCGATCTGGTCTCTGCTTCTGGATGTTTGGTTTGAATATGCTTCCGATAAGTGCCATATCCTCCGGATTTGGACCACTTATATACTTTATTGCAATAATTGCAAGCCGCTACATAGCTTCCATCTTCTTGCCTAACTTTCTTCATATGTTTGACGAATAGATCAAATTTGCTCTGCTTCGGATCCGGTTCGTCCTCATCTGCTTCCGGTGGATCAAAATCATAATCCAGAGGTGTATCAATACCAGGCATATTTTCTGAATGGCTTGTCAAATTAAGGCCCGGGGGGTGGCATTATGATCGGGTTCTGAAATTATTAAAGGGGGAGTAGGAATGTTTAGGCCTAGGTCTTCAGCATAGGCCCGGCGTTGTAGATAATCGTGATAGGTGGTGTCGTTATGACCGAGATTATCGACCATCTGACCCTTACCTTTCATCGAAATCGAACGCCTAGGATCGTCACGGCCATGACCCCTTCCATTTCCACCACTTGCCATTGGATTGGACGGAATAAATTTGGGACTAGAGAAATACTGAAAATCTGAAATAGATAATTGAAAACTTAGAACTTAGAAGAAAAAAACTATAAAGCATAAATCTATATTCTATAATAATATAAAACTATAATAGTAGAATAGTAGAATAGTAGATTAGTAGTAACTAGTAAGTACTAAAAATTATTATTGTAAGTACTAAGTAGTAACTAGAAATAAGATAAATTGCAAATAAATGAAATTGGAAACTTAGTATTTAGTAAATAATAAATAGTAATTAGTTATTCAAAAATTAAATAAATTATAAATAAAATTAATTGCAAATAAAATATATTGGAAATAAAATATATTGTAAATAAAATTAATTGCAAATAAAATTAATTGGAAATAAAATATATTGTAAATAAAATTAATTGCAAATAAAATTAATTGCAAATAAAATTAATTGGAAATAAAATATATTGTAAATAAAATTAATTGCAAATAAAATTAATTGGAAATAAAATATATTGTAAATAAAATTAATTGCAAATAAAATTAATTGGAAATTTGAAAATAAAATTAATTGCAAATAAAATATATTGAAAATAAATATATTGTAAATAAAATTAATTGCAAATAAAATTAATTGCAAATAAAATATATTGGAAATAAAATATATTTTAAATAAAATTAATTGGAAATAAAATTAATTGCAAATAAAATATATTGGAAATAAAATATATTGTAAATAAAATTAATTACAAATAAAATTAATTGGAATTTTGAAAATAAAATTAATTGCAAATAAAATATATTGGAAATAAAATATATTGTAAATAAAATTAATTGGAATTAAAATTAATTGCAAATAAAATTAATTGCAAATAAATGATAAATTGCAAAATTAAATAAATAATAAAAACCTTGGAAACTTGGAGTCTTTAGTCTTGGAGTCTTGGAGTCTTGGAGAGTGTTGTAGACTTGAGAGTTGAGTATTGAAACAATGAAACTTGAAATAAAAATTAGAAATTTAGAATTAGAGATTTAGAGAATTGAGAATAGAGAGAATTGAGATTTGAGAGAAATAGAGAATGAGAGGAAAATAAGAAATTAGTGTGAGATTGTGAGAAAAAATAAAAGGGGAGGATGGGTATTTATAGAAAAAAAAAAATTTAAAAGGGTTAACCGTTGGGCCCAACGTCATGCTGATGTCACGCTAACGTTAGCAGACCATTGGGCCTCAACGGTAGAAAAAAAAAAAAACCGGTCGGTTTGAATCGAACAGGAACTGCCGGTTCGGTCACGGTTCGAACTGGCCGATTTGTTAAATATTCAAACTGAAACCGGAACCGGATACCACCGGTTCCAGTTCTGATTTTTTCGATTCCGGTTCCACTGTTGGAACCGGACCCTTGCCAGGTCTAGTCCCGTATGGATGGTCCACCATTCGATGACCATCACAGAGACTTTAATCCCACAGGGGACAGGTACTCATCAGTATGGGACAAACCCACAGACCAGACAGGAGCAGACACCTATTACGGAGGCACATACTACAGACATAGTATCTGATCAGTAGGGTCATGTTATGACAGAACGAGCAGAGGTACCCGGTGTTACAGAGATAGCACTATTGGAGCAGGTACCTCCTTTGATGTTACCTAACAGCACTATTGGTACAAAGACAGCACTTCTAGTATAGGAGCCACCTGTTGGATCTGAGACAGCACTGTTGCACCATTTTGTTCTTCCACAGGACCTGGGATAGAGTTCATCCTCACAGCGCACACCATCTCCGGTTGATCCCAGCGCAATGCGACCCTTGAAGCGATCCCAGCACAGCTACCCCACTCATCAGAGCGATACACGGAGGCAGAGATCCTCCCCAGAGCGCAGCCCTCATCGTAGCGATCCACGGAGGCTGAGTTCCTCCTCACAGCGCAGCCATCATCATAGCGATACATGGAGGTAGAGTTCCTCCTCACAGCGCACCCCTCCGGTTGAGTCCAGTTCTCAAGCACGTAGTTCGCCCCAAGTTCAGCATCAGTTGAGGGTTCGCAGACCAGGTTGGCAGCTGATGTCCCCATACACTGACCCTTGTAGGATGAAGAAGCCAAGGACTAGGCCAGCATTGTCAGTGCATATATTTAAGCCCCATGATTTGTTAGATCCTGACCACGCTGTAGCGTATCAAGCTTACAAAAGGAACACCATAGGGGAATTGTAAGTATAATATTTCATTTCACAATCTTTTAATTAATATTACTTGATCATCTAACTTCTTCAGCAATTATACAGATGTGATGTGGATATACATTTTCCAGTTGGTGTCACTTGGTTCCAACGGTTCCAAACCAACTTCATGGAGTTGGAGGATACGGTACGTTCCTTACTTTAACTGTTTGTATAAGTTTTTATCATTAATGGTAGAATCCTAACAATATAAAATGTTTACATTGTCAGCACATCGACGCGTACTTGTTGATTTTACGGAAGCGTTAGCGAGCATACCCCACTATCTACGCTCAGAGGGTTAACTTACTGGATTCCCAGTTCTATGTAAGTTTTGGTACTATACGGTTTTTGCTTTTGCATTAATGTGTATCATAAATCTTTTACCTAACAATATGGTAAATATTCTATATACAGTCATGGTTAGGTATTCAGTAGGGGTAGATGTTCGGCAGTGGGGTGGTCGCACCCCCTAAGGAGTGGTCTATGCATAAACATAAGTGGGACGATGATGACCTGAAGAAGGTCCGAGGATTGGACCCGTCAGGAAACCGGCCATGGCATGCGGTTGATTGGGTGAGTGTTTAAATTATATGATTTCAATGTGTTTAATACTATGTTTAGATTTCAGACATATAACACTATGTTGAAACACCTACAAGTTATGATGCATTGCAACCTTGGACGCCACTATTAGGTACTGTCCAGCATCGACCTCACAAAAAGGAAGATCTACCTGTTAGACCCGATCAGACAGGAGGTTACATGGGAGTACAGGAATAAGCAGGTCGCATGCCTACGTTGGTTTTTACCCCCGATATTGCATGAGGTTGGGTTTCACGCCAACAGAAGCCAGAATGATATGACGTACAAAATAGGTAAGAAGGCTTTTCGGATGAGCATCATGGACAGATCTCGTGGGGTGCCCCAACAACATCAAGGTATGACTGTTTAAACATTTTATTCTATCCCACTTGATTTTAATTAAATTCCAGTCTAACGGTTGTTTATATGGTGATTTGCAACGGTAACTGTGGTGCCCATACTTTGAGATTGGCAGAGTACTTGTTGACAAACAAGAAGGAGTTCTACTGGACAGAAGAGGATATGGGCACCATTCGGGAGAAGATGGCTGTGGAGGTTTATTGCAACTCGCTTCACAACACTGTTGTATAGATGATTTATATGCGGGTTGCAAAATGAGTTGTAGTTGATGTACATAACATTTGAATTTATTATTTTAATTAATCATTTAAATTTTTTCAATTCTAACCCGCAGGTGAACTTTTAGGTGAATTCCAACACGATTTAAACACGCACGATTTAAGTGAACAATTTGGTGAATTCTAACACAATTTAAACAATACAATGAAAATGAAGAACTAAAGCTGAACGATTTAAACAACACAACTGTATCGAGCATGGTTCCCAAAGCCTGAACGATGTTGGAAGACATAAAGTTGGAGACATGTTCCTCAAGGTGCTTCTTAGCATCTTGCCTTCCCACATTAGCAATCACAAGCTTTTCTGGTGGCAATTTGTCTTCCTCTTGTACTGCCTTGTTATGTTTGGTTGCCTTCCTCAACGGGTTCATTCATTCCATGGTACAATCATTCTAAAGGCACATTTGTTTGTTGTGTCCAATTGAATGACAGATGTTACACTTGCTACGGTATTCCTCGGGGACAATTCTACTGGGATCTTTATTAACCATAGGCGAGTTGGAACACCTCTTGCTATTATGCCCTAGTTGTCCACATCTTCTACGCGACTGTGTGGTTGTCCTCTCCGAAGATGAGGCATGTGGACCTCTATCGGGCGACCTGATTATCTCTTTGTCTTTGGATTTAAAACCACCCGTGCTGCGATGTTGGGTGGCACTTCCTATGAACAAGGATGGCCAACAGGCATAATAGGAACCGAGTATGCATCAACAAGTGTCTCCCTCTTATAATAGTCCGCGCATAAATATGAAATCCAAGTTCCGCTCCCTGCAACAGTGAAAACAGTGAGATTCACATTTAGGTAATATAAAGTGTTAACTGTAACTTGTCAAGTACCTTGCCGCTGGGAGTGCATGTGAACATGGAAAAAAGTCCATTTATAATTTTTTGCATGTGCAAGTCTTCCGAGTTAAGTCAACCGTCCACTGTTTTTCTTTGTGTTTGACGGAGAATATGTTCCAATCAACTGGATTTACGGTCATATAACCGCACTACTTGACACGTTTCAGGATCACAATATGTGATGCATCAGTCAATCGATGACGCATGGACTATACAGCTGCATGACGATCGTGAAACCACTTTTGTAGCATATTCCTAATGAACTCTGCCAGTGTCATCAGTGGCAGTTGCCGTGCGAATTTTAGGCAAGAGTTTATGCACTCTGCAATATTTTGTAGTCATCACCTTGCACCTTCTTTAGGATAGTGTACGCGGGACCATTTGTGAGGACTAGCAGCAATGGCATAATCGAATGCAGCCTTGTGCAGCTTACGTAACTCCTCTATATGGCGATTATACTTTAATTCACTATACGACCTAGCCGCGTCATCCATTATGTCAGCAGCATCCTTTCTGTGGAATCGCTTCTTCATATTTTCACCAAAATGCTAGCAACATATGGTATGGGTTGCATAAGGGAACACTTTACAAATCCCTGCTTCAATGCTTGCATGACGATCGGAAATGAAAACCAGATCATCTATATGACCAAGGACACCCCTCATGCATTCCAAAAACCACTCCCATGAAAGATTGTTTTCTGAGTCACCATACCCAAAAGCAATTGGATATACCTGTTCATTTCCATCTTGTGCAGCTGCCACAAACATTGTACCTCAGAATCTTCCCTTCAAATGGGTGCCATCAACTGCAATCACATGACGCATACACCTTCGAAAACCTCTAATTGAGGACCATAACGACATGAAAAAGTAGAAGAATTTACCATCGTTTGTGCATTGTAAGTTGGTGATTGTGCCAGTATTTTGTTGTTCCAGAACGTATGCAAAAGATGGCAGGAGTTGGAAACCTTCTTCATGCGTTCCATAGTTGCTAATTTCTCTTGGTATGCCTCCGATAAAATTGTTGATTTCCAAATTCTCTCAAAATGCCACTAAGTCTTAGGTTAATGACATACATGGTGCACTAGTGCTGTTGGTATTTTTCTTTCACATGTATAAATAGCAACAACAAAAAAAAAAAAAAGGCTTGATGAACCAGTCCCTGCCGTACTGCAACACTTGATGTAAATTTCCAACTCTACAATAATATTTGAGTGGCCAAGAGTAAGTCAAGGTATGTTCTGTTTTCAGCTACTCTAGACTCTAGTCTGGTACTAAAGTCTTGACTTAGATGAGAATTCTATTAATTGAAGACAATAAACTCCAAGGTATGTTGATTGGTATTAATTTAACTATATATATCTTCACAGCAACATCTTAACAGGTAGATATGTTATATGTATCTTTACAATAATTTAAACTACAAAAATGTATAAAATCTTTGATTTTTTTTATGTTAATTTGTAGGTGAGATAGCTCATGAAATTGGTAATCTTCTTAATCTAGAGGTGTTGGCGCTTGCAGACAACTACCTAGTTTGCGTCATTCCAGCTCCAATCTTCAACATTTCGACGTTGAAAATGCTTGCGCTTGGTAACAACACTCTCGGGAAGTCTTCCATCAAGCAATGTTCTCCGGCTTCAAAACCTTGAGTTGCTTGAGCTTCCATTTAATAACTTCAGTGGGACATTTCCCAGCTTCATCACAAATACTTCCAAGCTCCAATATCTAGAGATGGGAGGTAACTCATCACATTTCCAGGTTCTAAAGGAAATCTTTCTGTTTCTGATGTAGCAGAAGCTCTGTCGAGAAAAACCTGCAAGAAACAAATTAGAAACAACCTACTAAAGTTCCGTTTTCAGCTACTGTAGACTCTAGTCTGGTACTAAAACCTGAAGGTTGTGATAGATGTAGATTTGTCATAGAATCATTTAACAGGTGAGATCCCAGCCACAATTGGAGGCCTACAAGATCTACCGATTCTTTCTCTAAGATATAATAGCTTACAAGGTTCAATTCCAAAATCATTTGGGGGCTTAACAAGCTTGAAGTTTTTGGATTTGTCGAACAATAATCTCTCTAGAGTTATTCCGACTTCTTTGGAGGCTCTCAAATACCTCAACTATCTAAACTTATCTGGAGTTTTTGGAAGAATTCTTACACAAGGACCCTTTGCAAATTTATCTGGTTATTCATTCCTGATGAACCATGTACTGTGTGGTTTTCCCGAACAGCAAGTTCCTCCGTGCAAACGTAGCACTCAACCAAAATCAAGGATCAGTCTTGTCCAAGCCGTTTCTTTGCCTCAAATTTATATTGTCTTGATGACTTTGGTCATGGAAGTAGTGGATCACGATTTACTCATAGAGGAAGATGTACATTTTCCGGCAAGGGAGCAATGCATGTCTACTCTCTATCTTAAGTTTATCAATGAATTGTACTATAGACTTATCTGAAAATAGGATCGACATAAAAAATGTTGTAACTAGATTGACCAAAATTAGAGCTACATTTTTGGCTACTCAAGGGACATGATGTATGCAAGAGGCGATCAAAACAAGCCATCTAGTTTGCAGTTTCTGCTGCATATTATTGACTAAATTTCACAGGTTTATGAAAATCATAATTTTCAAATGTTATTCTTCTTGCATTTAAATTAAAGCAATGGATGTATGTAAAAACACGCCAATCTACTATGATCGTATAATACCAGCCTGCCGTTGATGAATCCTGCAAAGATGTTGTCTTCAGCTGCCACGACATTCATGCCAATGGCAGAAACATGCACAGTATACTATTGCTGAAATCAGAACTCAATAGTCTACATTTTATGCAGTTTCACAAGGTAATCATCCTACCAGAGCATGGATGGCTTCAGATGTAAGACAAATATATCTTAAAGTGTACATCTGTTTATTCGAAGGAATGGCTGCAAGTGAGTATTAGAATGGATGGATTAATATTTGATAATATCTATTAATTCAGGATCAGGTATTTTTTGAAAGCTTTCGCCATTGAATGAAGTCATTTACCCAAGCTCCAAGCTCATCCATCTACTAGTTGAGCAACGCCCTTGTTGGCATGGATGGATTAATATTTAATGGGGAAATTTCATGTAAGTCCCATCTTTGATGTATTAGTAACTTAAGTCCCTCTCTTTCTCAAAATGCACCACTTTAGTCCATTTGACCAATTTGGTAACGGTCAACATTAATAGAATATGAAAAGTATATTTTTACCCTTGTGCAATAAAATTTAACTAAAGGCATAATTTAAAAACTTTTTTTTTTTTCTAAGAATTTAACTTGAACCTTTTAAAATTCTAGACTAAATTAATAAATCATCTGAATAATTTTTTTTCTTCTGTATGATCGTAAGAAATTAAATGGTAATGGTAATTTTATTTTTATATAAAAAAAAATTAATTGCTTCGGTGTTACTAACCCACATTTTAAAGAACAAAAAGCTCAAATTGTAATATTTATAAAACAAATTTCAAAGAAATCATGAAATTATCGCATAACTTGTTTTTCTTTTTAGGATCTAATATATATATATATATATATATATATATATGTTTTCCGTTCGGTTTACAAGTTACAACAGTACATGTAAGAAATTGTAGTAAAATAAAATAAAAAAATTGATCTAAGATGCAGAGTGAGCCCTGAGACAAGGTATTAGAGGTGTTCGTCTAGGGCCTCTGAAATGAAAAAAAAAGAAAAAGGGCTAACATGACCTTTTTTATTTTTTTATTTTTTATTGATCAATAAATGAAGGGGTTCAGATAGTTGTTATTTATCAAACTTCACATGATTACAAACAAAAAATAGGTATTCACTCATTCTCGAATCTCGAACAAGAGACAAAGTCAGAACTGGCTCTGCTAAGATGGTTGAGGAAAAAAAAGTATTTACTGTGAGATTCTTGTGGTGGCAAACGAAAAAGTGAAGAACCATTCGGGAAATTTGATCTATCATGGGTACGAAATTAGGGTAAAAACCATTGAAGACAGAGACCAGAAGCTTATTGAGGTGCCATTTAAAAAACAACACTGTCAACGCAGCACTAAAATGAAAAATATATATATTACAAGAAATAGGAAAACAGATCAAGAGATGAAATATTCATCATTCTCATTTAAAAAACAGATGTAGCTACAGTAAAATTATATATGAAGCAAGAGACGTCTGTTAGAATTCTGTAACTGATACAGCTCACCTCAGTACAAAGGTGGTGAAATAAAAAACAAGATAAGAAAAACAACAAACTATGAAAAGCTGTGCTGTTAAAAGTTAAAACCAACCAATAGAAAGTATATTTTCCTTTAATAATACACAAACCAACCAAATCATTCAAACTAAACCCATGTAAATCAAGAATTTTCCATTGATGAATCCTAATATGTAAATCTCGATGACCCATATGTACAAACCCAGAAAACACGAAAACAAAAAACCCCAAAAATGAAATATGGAGCAGCTGATTGAAGATGAAGAGAGTGGCGGCCTATTGAAGATGAAGAGTGAGGCGAATGAATCTAGGGTATCCTGGGACTGTGAGGGCCAAATCCCTCTCTTTAATCTTTTTAATTTTTTTATATTATATTTATGGGAAAATTGCACAAACATACCCTGACTTTAACACATATATAAGACATAATCCAGTTTTGCTAAAATTACAAGAAAACACCCTTGACTAGCCGTTAATTGACAGTTGACTAACCGTTGACTGACAGTTGACCATACTAAATGATAAAATGACCAAAATGCCCTTCTTCAATGCTTTATTAATTTTTATTTTTTAAAAATACTGTAAATATTAAAATAATTAAAAAATAATTAATTAACAATATAAAATTTAGAAGTTAAATATTATAAAATGTCTAAATAACCCCTCAATATTATAATATTTTTAATATTTTAATTGTTTGATAACTGTTAATTATATATTAAAAGCCAACCAAAACAATTTAAATATATATATATTTTAAAGAAAAGCAAATCAAATTAAATGTTAAAAGCAAAAAATAAATAGCAATTGATCTCCATGGAGACCTACACTAATGGAGATTTCGTAGGTCTCCATGGAGATCAATTGCTATTTGTTTTTTGCTTTTAACATTTAATTTGATTTGATTTTCTTTAAAAAAAATATATTTATATATATTTAAATTGTTTTGGTTGACTTTTAATATATAATTAACACTTATCAAACAATTAAAAAATTAAAAAAATTATAATATTGAGGGGTAATTTGGACATTTTATAATATTTGACTTCTAGATTTTATATTGTTAATTAATTATTTTTTTAATTATTTTAATATTTACAGTATTTTTTTAAAAATAAAAATTAATAAAACATTGAAGAAAGGCATTTTGGTCATTTTATCATTTAGTATGGTCAACTGTTAGTCAACTGTCAGTCAAGGGTTAGTTAAGGGTATTTTCTTGTAATTTTGAGAAAACTAGATTATACCTCATATATGTGTTAAATTCAGGGTATGTTTGTGCAATTTTCCCTATATTTATTATGACACATGTCAGAAAACTTTTAATTAATATACATGTGTTAGAAATTTGAAGTTTAATGTATTAAGACCATCTCCAATCTAAATAGTGTTTTTAGTGAAAATTTTATATTAAAATAGTGTAACTTTCACACTATTTTACTATTCCATTTTCAATCCATTGTACTAAATCTTACACTATTCCCCTTTTTATTATTATTTATCAACAAATACTTATCTCCAACCAATCAAAACCCACTTTACAATAAAAATAAATAAAAAATAAAAAGTAAATTTTGTGTTAAAGTTGCGCCAAGTGAACAGTGTCACATAATATATTGGGTGACACTGTTCATTGGAGCAACAATAGCATATGTTTTGACGCTGGGTTAGAGCTTGATTTTGCTACAAATTGGTGATTTGCCGCTGGGTTGGAGGTGCCCTAAAGACTAAAATGCCATCGAATCTATTATCTTTGACTAACTGATAGCAATGAAAGAAGGAAAATGCACTCGGTTAAATGGGATACAATTCAGAAAAGTAAGTGCAATGAGGGTCTCAGAATTGGTTCTATTCTTGACAAGATTGGTCTCCTAGCTAAATGGGCTTGGAGATTTGGGGTGGAGGAAAAGCGTCTCTGTAAAGGAGTTTTATGTGCGAAATATAGGGTTCGGTGGACTCGTTAAAATGGAATTGGAATGGTTGATTGTTTAGCTCTAGTTTTGTTAAGGTGGTTAGAGGTTTATTTGCACAAGAGTTTATTTCGGCAAAGATACTCAATGAAAGGATGAGGGTGGTTGTTGGAAGGGGGGATAGAGCTTGTATGTGGACGAATTTAATGTGTGATGGTGCTTCTCTAAAGGAGGCCTTCCCCCGTATTTTTTCGCTTGCTATGAACAAAACAGGTAGTGTCTGTGACTTTGGCTGGTGGGTTGATAGTGAGTGGAATTGGAATATAATTCTGAGAAGGCCATGCTTCGATTGGGAACTCGAGCAATGGGAAAGTTTCTTGAATTTTCTGGGAACCGTTAAAATTCGTTAGCCGATTTCAAACACCATTGGATGGTCTTATTGCTCTGATGGTCAGTATTCTGTGAAATCTTTTTGGAAAATTCTTGAAGGTGTGCAAAGTGAGGAATCATTAGTCTTCAAGAGAATTTGGCAAGGTGTTAGTCCACCTAATATAGAAATCTTTGTGTGGAATCTTTTACATGGTAGAGTGGCGATGAAGGAGGTGCTGAAGAGGTTCAGGATGCAACCTAGGTCTGGTTTGGATTGTCCCCTCTGCAGTTTGTTTGATGAATCTATTGACCATCTCTTTTTACATTGCAAGTGGTCTTAGGATTTATGGATCAGTTGTATGGGCTGGTGGGTATTAGCTTTTGTCCCACTAATTCTTTGGTGGATTGGTGGATCAATTGGCAAGGTTTGTGCCCCATGAAATCTGCTGAAAGAGCTTGGTTGTCGTTGTTCTTTGTGGTGACCTGGACGGTTTGGGAAGCTAGGAACGGGAAGGTGTTTAGGAATGTTGAAGCTTCTAGTGCTCAAGCTATGGATATGGTTAAATTTCGTGTTGCCTAGTGGTTCAAGAATCTTGGAAAGGGATCTAATGATCCCATCACACACATTCTTTGGACATAACTGTCAAGATCATTCTTGACAGTAGCATCCTTACAGTTTAAAAATTGTTAAGGAAACCTTTCTTGACAGTTTTTAACTGTCAAAAAAGGTATTATTTTGTTGTAGTGTATGAAGCACTGGTAATTTCTATATATCAACACCAGTATGTATACATCAATATGTCAAATATTGATTTATAGTATATAAACCACTAGTTTAGCACTTTAAATAGAATACATGTATCTATAAACAAGTGTTTCTCTTGGTGTAAGATTATATAATCTTATAATCTATGTACCAAAGTAATCCCAATTGTATACACAATCTTCGTGCTATTTAGTTTCACAATGATAGTATATCAAACACTGAATTGTGTTGATATATATCAACAATATATCACATACAAATAAGACAAAACCACCATATTAAACAATATATCAAACACAGGTTGTAACTTGTAAACCCACTGATATGAAACCATATTGAACTAATATATATACTCGTGTATATATATATATATATACTGGTTTGTACCAGATTATATAAACATATAATCTCTTTACCGATTGTTCTTGAAATATCAAATATTAATACAACTCGTGTGTACAACTGATAAACTCTTAGAATCACAAAAATATCATATGTTTTATATGATAGTACTGATATCAATTAGTTGATATCAAACCGTTGAATCAATAATTGATTCCAGATTTCACAATTTTTTTTTTTTTGAAATAGCAGTATTATTGAGGAAGCCAAAAGAGACAAGGAAACAAACAGGACGAACAACACTATTAGGCAACCAAACCTGACAGCACAAACCAAAAACCTCAAAAGAAGCAACAAACACAAACGCAGCTTCAGAAAAGGCATAACACCAAGACAAAGCAAAGACAAAAAACAACAACAAACACCCTAGACTAAACAAGCCCCAACACTTCTACAACACTCAAAAGAGAAACCTCTAACGGGAGAAAGCAACCAGCAGATAACAGAGTGCATGCTCATAGGGAAACTATAACCTCAGCCAATGAGGAAACAGCAAAGCCAAACAAAGCATGCACAAAGCGAAGCACCCAAGACAAGAAAACTACTAAAAGATCATCCCACGCTAGCCTATCACTAGCCATGGCAACACCCAACTTTGCAAGGCTATCATCAAGACCATTGAAAGACCTTGGCAAGCAACTGATGGATAGTCATTCCATAGAATGCAGGTACTGCCTAATGTCATATACCACATCAACCAGCTTCAAGTTCCCAAAACCATCACCATTAACCCAGGACACAGCATAATTGGAGTCACTACACAGCTGAACTTTACGACCGAGCAAAAGTAGATTAGAGGAGACCAACCGACAGGCCATTCGAATGGCATGAACTTCAGCAAAGCTCGAATCCATAATACCCATACAGAACAAAAACATACACAAGATTTTACCTCTCATGTCTCTAAGAGCTCCACCAATTCTAGCCATACCGGGACTGCCCCTAGCGGCTCCATCCATATAAAAAATAAGGTCATTTTCCACAGGAAAAGACCAAACTCTGTCTTTGACAGCCTTAGAAGGGTGAGAATCAACACACCTCTTATACATGTCTAATAAGAGAATGGTCAGGTCATCTAAAGACCCACAACCATGATTTTTGAACCATAAGGCCACTTTAAATTTTACCAAATCCAAAGCCGAAAAAATGTTAGCTTCTTTCCCATGAAACACAAGCTTGTTTCAATCTCCTAAACGGACCAGACTATGGTAAAAAAAAAAAAAAAAAAAAAGAAGTATTCCACACTCTTCTCCTATTTTGAAAGGGACACAAACCATTCCACCCAGCCATCCATTCATTGACAGATTTGTTAGTGCAGAAAACAACTCTCCACCAGCTCATACATAGAGACCATGGTTTCAAAGACTAGGCGCGCGTAAGAAAAGATGATCAATCGACTCAATCCCATTGTTACACAGAGGACACTCAACACTAGACAACTGAGCTATACTAAAGGAGCGCAGAACATCTCTAACCAACACCCTACCTTTTAACATTTGCCACGCAAAAACCTTAACTTTTGGTAGACAAATACCTTGCCAAAGAAAGGAACTGTCTGAGCTAAGACTACCATCAACATCCTCTAGACATCTCCTGAAGGAGCTAACGGAGAAAAGACCATTAGGGCAGAAAGACCAAGCCAACGCATCTGAAATGTCCCTCCTAACCAAAATATTTTCCAAAGACATCATAAAAAATTTCCATTGATGGACTTCCCAATCAAAAAGTGGCTTCCCAAGCTTGATATCCCACACCCACTTCGAATTAACCCATTTACCCAACTCTTTCACCACTCCCTCCTTATTAGAAACCAAAGCATAAATTCTTAGGAATGCATACATTAAAGTGGTTGAATCCCAA
Organism: Acer negundo; assembly: GCA_035582765.1. Classification (NCBI taxonomy): domain Eukaryota; kingdom Viridiplantae; phylum Streptophyta; class Magnoliopsida; order Sapindales; family Sapindaceae; genus Acer; species Acer negundo. The sequence goes on from CM069237.1 coordinate 28,480,134, forward strand.
CTAAAATCCTTCCATAACCTAACCATTTCTCCACTTCCCACCACTACTTGAAAGTCCTTCTTGATGATAGTATGAACCCGATGGTTACCATAAAAAAAAAACTGTTGACAGTCTTGATAAAGGAGGAACTGGACCTCACCTTATGGTAATCCCACAGCAAGGAATTAGGATCCAAGCCATACTTAGCACAAATGACAAGCTTCCACAAAGGCGACACTTCTTTACCAAACCTCCAAATCCACTTAGCCATAAAGCTTAACCCTTCGTCCCTCAACCTCCTAATCCCAAGACCACCACTCCTTTTATTTTTACAAACCAACTCCCAATTCATGGAGTGAACTTTCTTTTTACGAATCCCATCATTCCAAAAAAACTCCCTTTGAAGTTTTTCAATTTTCTTGGCCACCACTGCCGGAATACTAAAGACAGACATAAAGTAAGTAGGAAGGCTAAATAACACCACCTTGATGAGAACAAGCCTCCCACCTTTGGATACAAAGCCTCTCTTCCACGGAGCTAGAGGCTGCGTCACTTTAGAAATCACTGGGTTCCAAAAGCTTCATTCCTAAGATTCCCTCCGAGAGGAAGGCTATCAATTTATCCTCCAACCAACCGTTACAGAACCGAAAAGGCCTTGGACCCCAATCCTCCTCCTTTTCACTAATAATCACAAGATTATGATCAAATAAGCTCTTGCTTAGCCCCTTTTGAACCAAATTTGGAAACCAGGATATAAAGACTAGATCATAAAGAAACCGGTCAAGTCTAGCCCAAGATTCATTTTCTCTATTGTTAGATCATGTAAATCACATATCGTGCGTAGGAATGTCCACCACCCCAGCCATATCAATAAACACCTTAAAATTCCGCATATAGCTCACCTTACAAACCCCAGCCCTCCTCTCACTATTTTTTAGGACAGTATTAAAGTTACACCCAATCACCCACGGGCCGTGTAACAAAACTTGAGCATTAAGAATAAACCTCCACAATTCCAACCTCTCATTCTCCAAATTAGATGCGTAGAGATTACAAAAAAATCAACCTCTTTCTTAATCTTCAAAAGCTCACCAGACACTATAATACATCTTTCATGTGAAATACACGATTTAACCTCAAAAAATTCCTCATCCCATATTGTAATTATGCCACCAACTGAACCTACAAATTCCACACCAATGCCTTTAGATAACAGTGAACCCCCCAAAGACTTGGTCACCCTAGAGTCAAAATGATTCAATTTTGATTCTTGAATGAACAATAAAATAGGTTTGGAACTATATACTAATTTACTCACCACCCTTCTCTTTTCCGGCCTACCCAAACAACGAATATTCTTGGATAAAGCTAATATTAAAAAAATAGAATACACTTTACTCCACACACATGAACCTGAAGGATTAATTGGCTGCATGAAATCTATGCTCATCCTCCTTTTCTCTCCTTGCAATTTCTTGTGAAATCAAATCCTTTTTACAATGAAAGTCAAATCCTAAAGCGATCCCATTCTCAATGATCTTAGCAAACTCATTACTCAAATTCCATGAGCCAGCCGTCTTAGTACCTGCATGATCTGAAACTATCCCAGCACTCTTATTTGGATTTTGGCAATTAAGCACTCCCAAAGCCATACCTCTTTTGATTACTTTGGAGATTTCCGCCTCCAAATTCCAATGCCCAACAGAAGACTTTGCCCTTATACATCCCTTTTCTACTCCCTCTACAACTTGTGGAAGTAAACTCATATCATTACGAGTTTTCATACCATGGCTTTTAACAGAATTAGATTTCCTGATTAATTTTGTAGAGGAAAATCTCTTTCTGGTCAATTTTGCTTCCATAGAACCTGTGACCCCTTTTGATATCTGCTGAGAAAATTGGGTTTAAGATACATGAGATGCTAAATTACCTGAAGAGGTGAGACTTTCTTCTTGCCTAGCTTCTTCTACTCTGGCGTCATTTTCTATCAACAATTCAATATAAGTAGACATCTTATGAGGAGCCCCATTACGATCATTAACAGGAACCAAACCTCCCAACCGGTTGTCAATAGAATCTTCTTGAATTAATTGATAAGGTCTACTAAACTTATTTAATCCACCCAAACATGGAGCAACATAATGGTCCGATCCACCACCTAGATCAATGATAATATTGCTGTTATTTTTTCGGCCCACTTCCACATCTAATGCTACACATTTGCTATTCAGGTGGGCCCCTGAAAGACCCCCCTCACTTTCTGAATACGAAGAGGACCCACGGTCATCACTAGCAAAAGAACTATCTTCATATTGGACCTGAGAGACTTGGGATTTACGGCCCAGTCGAATTCCTTTCCTCTTAAAATTGGTTAAATTCGATACCCTCCCTGTCGACTGTTGCATTTCAAAAAATTTCTTATTTAAAGCATCCTTTCCAACATTAACCACATCTCTCTCATTAGACAGTGCATCCCTATATAGAACATCCCTTCTGACATAATTCCCCATACCAGCTGGATTGTGATTGGTCACTATGTTGGAAGCCACCACACTACCCTCCATGGAACCATAAGAATTGAAATCTCCACACTTCCCATCATAATCTTGAGCAAGATTATCATTAATGTTGTTCCTAATAGGAAACGACTCTCCTCCTCCCACTCCCAACCACTCCGAAATCCAGCTTGAGTTAATTGTCATCGGATCTTCCTTTACGGCAACGGAAAAAGATGATCTATCTAAGATCACATTTATGCTACCTGGACATCTCATGCCAAAAGGCATTAGCACCATTACTCTACCATAATCTAACTTCTTCCTATTTATAGTCTCTTCGCCAATAAGTAATGGTTCACCACATGCCTATCCCAATCTCATGAAGAAATCTTCACACCAGCAATCTAAAGGAAATCCTCTAAACTCCACCCATAAAAGCCTAGATTGAGGAGTAATCGCATTGGACCACACACCCACAGAGGAGAAATGGTTCTCCCATAACCTTCTGATCGATAAGAACACCCAAAGGATATTCTTATCTCCCAGGTAATAGGAAGAAGATAGAACCCTTATCTTCCTCAATATCTCCATCACCGACTTGATACTATGAAATGACTTGAGAACCCCTATTGCACATAACTGTAGCCAACTGATATCTTAACCATTGTCGTCCCACTTCATCACCTCTACCCAATCCCCAACTTCTGATCCAAAAAGATGGGAATCAGGAAAGACACAAATGACTGCCTCCGCATAGGACGACATTTTTGGGGTTCTGAAAGCTCTTCTTACACCCCTATCTTCCTCAACTTTGCGTTCAAAACCCCTGATATGCCTTTTTCAGTCATCTACAGTCACCTTGTTTCTTTTGTTCCATTCCAAATCAACTATCTCCGAGACTATACGCCAACTGTACACAAGCATACCGTTGGTAAGGTTGACAACTTTGTCCGCTTCCTCCTTAGAGCCAAAACAGACAAACACGAAACAACTCCTTCTCAACAACCTGGAATTTGGAGACAGATAAATATCTTTGACTAAACCAATAGGTTTAAAAATTTCCCATAATCCTTTCTAGTCAACAATTGGATTCAAGTTGTCAATGAAAATGGAAACCAAGTTTGCCCTAAAATCCGCTTTTCACACTTGGACGCCATCCCTTTTGTTAGCAAAACCATTAGACCTCCTCTCTTTAACTCTCTCTCTCATTATGATCAGCTTACCCACTTCTTAATTAAAAAAAGGAAACAACTTGAATCCAATTGTTAATTAAAAGGAAACAACAGTTAATTAATTATCCATATGATAAGCAAATTAAGTTTGGCAAACCAAGCTAAATGAGGAAATTTATTAAATAAAAAAGGAAAATAAAGAATAACAAAGAAAGTTTCTTACAAATATATATGCTTTATTATGATTGAAATTATTATATTATTATATATTAATATATTAAGTAATATAATATATTATTATTATATATAATATTATATATATATATATTATATGTATTGTATGTATGGGCTGCCCTTGGGTGCAACATTATATGATGCAACGAAATATTTTTGACTGTGATCATGTCTTCTTTGGTACAACCACATAAGCTAATATGTGATTGTATGTTCTAACATCCGATCACAATAATTTAATTGTGTGATCATGTGCAATTCATATGCGATAACATTATATATATTTATGATCACATGTAATCATATGTGATCACATACTATTTTTTTAAAATTATATGGTGTCATGTTGCACTCAAGAATGAGCCTATATGTATTATATAATATATATTATATTATATATATAATATATTATTAAAATATAATAGTATATAATTATATATATAATATACTTTCATATTTTATTATTATTATCCATAATATATTATGTTATTATGAATATTTTATGATTAGGGGTATTTTGATCAATATACAGTTAACTTCATTCTATTCCGTTGTTAATCATACAACAGAGACAAGTTCTAAATTTCCAACCAAACAAAAAACTTAGCTTTCCTTTCCTTTCCATTCTCATTCTCATTTGATCAGTCTAATTCTATGCTTATATTTTGCCATTTGTCCTATGTATTATACTTGTCCTTTGAGTAGTTTCTATTGGTTTGATGTGTTTGTTGAGCCTGTGTAAGATGTTTTCATTAGCAATGTAGAGGAATCCATTTGTGGATGAATTGGAGTCAAAAAGTGTTAAAAATGGCAAAACTGTCTATTGTCGTGGTCTAGGCCGCTGCCTAGACATTTGCCTCTTAAGTGGTCAGCATTTTAGGAAGAATCAATAATTTCCGTCGGCCATGCAATGCCTCTTAAGTGGTCCAGCCAACGGTCAGCAGCAGAGGAAGAATCAATAATTTCCGCTGGTCAGGCACATGCCTCCTAAGCGGTCTACTCAGCGATGGCATCCAGCCGTGCTTAAATTGTTGGGCTGCTGCTCATGCACCTTGCCTAGGGAGCGGTCCAAGGGGCGGTTGTGCGCAAACCTATTTCTTTCAGGACTCTGTTTGACCTATTTTTAAGAAGCCTATTTAAAGGTGCAGATATCAGACTTCAAGGACGGCTTTTTGGAACACAAAACCCTTACTCAACTCTTTCATCTATCCTTACACAGAAGATTCATTAGACAAAGAAGATTTCAACATCGAAGATTTGAAGAATTCATTGAAGACCTCAATGGGTTTTATCTCTTCTATCTTTTGTCTTTCAAATTCTATGATGTGTAACTAACTTCATACTAGGGGATCGATGTGAACCTATAATGCTCATGTTATGATTCAAACTCCATGTCTTTATTACTCAATTTGGATTTAGATTTGTTCAATTCATTATATGTCTTACTCTTGACTTGCATTAATCTAATAAAAATTATTTAATATTTGTCTAGGGTTTCGATAATTTATAAATTGAGATTGAGCTAGAGAAATTTAGGTTGTCTTAATTACTTTTCAATTGAATGAGTATGATTGTTCTCGATATAGGAAATACTGCGAGACAATTTTGGTTCAATAATTCTTGCACGTAATGGGTTCTTGATGATGGCTTACACCTTTGACGAGGGTGAGTTGTGATTAAGAACATGTGGTTAAACCCCGAGGAATTATGGTAATACCATATTTAAGATGAGAATGAACTCTGAATCTGGATTGAATCTATTTAATGGAATTAGTTGATGAACATTAAGTATTGCATATGGGGAGCATCGGTTACCTAGTTTTCCATCTCTTGATCACATTCACATATTCTTGTTAAATTGCTTTCTTAGTTTAATTTAGTTTTAAATCAATCAATCAATCTCAAAATCTCTTGTTTACTTTTAATTGCTTAGCTATAATTAGGATAATGTTATAATTGATAAATCACTTTTCCTCGTGGGAACGATCCCTACTTGTCGTTGTACTTATCTCACGATTCGTGCACTTGCGAGTTAGGTTTTTATAACACGATTTTACAACATCAATTTTTATTACCATTCCGATTATCATTCCACCATGTAACAAAACGTGAACGTAGAGTATAGATCAATAACTAGACTATATATGTTTTTAAAAATATAATTTTATTAAAAATTTTCATAAATATTTTTTAATATATGTTATTCATAGAAATTAGAATTTTGATTAGTTGAACAAATTTAAATTTATCTAATAAGTTTTTATTTATTTATTTCTAACAACTCATATAGGTTATATTTAAATATTGTTCAATTATTAACACATCAAATGTTGTATTCAAGTGGTAAAGGCTTGCAACTCCTGAACATAAGGTCTCAGGTTCAATTCCTAATAAAGACAATTTAATTGTCATTATTATAAGGTGGCGGTCATTGGTCAGAGGTCAGTGACCGGAGGGTGGTGGTCAGACGGCGTCGGCCGGCGGGTGGGGTGGTTGGAAAGAATTGTGTTATTTTCTTGTAGTGCATGGAAGAGCAAGAGGAAGAGGAAGCAAAAAGGTAGAGGGAAGCCAAATTTTGAGAGAAGGTTAAACAATGACAATTCTTCACAATTGCCAGAATGCAATTTTTGCAAGAAAGTTGGACATCTACAGAAAGATTTTTGGAACAAGAGGAAGCCTCAATGTTATAATTGGAAGAGATATGGGCATGTGCAAAAAGATTGTAGAGTCAAGAACAATCAACAAGCTAGTTGTGCGGAAGAAAAAGAAAGTGATGGGAATTTCTTCTATGCTTGTCAAAGTGCATCTAAACAAAGAAATGATGTTTGGTTCCTAGATAGTGGTTGTAGCAATCATATGACCAGTGATAAAAACATATTTTTGGACATGGAAACTACCGTCAACTATCAAGTGAAGATGGGAAATGGTGCCTTGGTGAATGTTAAAGGCAAAGGAACAATTGGTGTTCAAACTAGCATGGGAATCAAACACATTAGAGATGTGTTGCTAGTTCTGGATTTAGAGCAAAATGATGCTTAGCGTGGAGCAACTTGTAAAGCATGGGTGTGATGTTCATTTTAAAGATAATGGGTGCACTATCTATGATAAATGGGGTGACAAGAAAGTTATAAAGGAGAAAAATATAAGCTTCCCGATTGTGTTCAAATATGAAGGAAATGTTGCCTTGAAGATGGATACCGTTGATGAGTCATACGGAGATTTGGGCACTTGAACTTTCATGGCCTCAAATTACTTTCTCAAAAGAAAATGGTTGTGGGGTTTCCTACTTGCATTGAAGACAAGGATGGAGTGTGTGAAGGTTGTGCTCTTGGAAGCATCACCGTCAAGCCTTTCCAAAGGGAGTTGTATGGAGAGCAAAGAAAGCACTCAAATTGGTCCATACTGATGTTTGTGAGCCAATGTCTACACCTTCAAATAGAAACAATAGGTACTTCATTCTCTTTATTGATGATTTTACTAGAATGACTTGGGTTTAGTCTTTACTATTTTTAAGAAGTTTAAAAGTTTTGTTGAAAAACAAAGTGACAATTACATTAAAATCTTGAGAAGTGATAGGGGAAAAGAGTACAACTTGATCATGTGAATTTGAAAAGTTTTGTGAAGATGAAGGTGTTGAGAGACAACCTATGGTGCCTTATACTCTATAAAAAAAATGGGGTAACCGATAGAAAGAACCAAACAGTGATGGAAATGGCCAAGTCAATGCATCACGAGAAAGGGCTACCAAAAGTTTTTTGGGGTAAAGCAGTATATACGGTGGTTTACTTGATAAAAAGAAGTCCTGCTAATGCACTTTGGAGCCAAACTTCTTGAAGCTTGGAATGGGAGAAAACCATATGTGAGACATTTGAAAGTCCTCTGTTGAGTATGTTATGCTCAAGTTCCAAAAGAAAGAAGACGTAAGCTTGATGAAGCAAGTGAGAAGTGTATTTTTATAGGTTATAATTCACAATCTAAGGGCTATAGACCGAATAGTTTGAAAAACAAGAAGATGATTACAAGTTGTGATGTGTTGTTTGATGAAAAAGCTTTGTGGAATTGTCAAGAAGGCAAGAGTGAAAGTGAGACTATTTTGGTGGAAGAAAATCATTAAAATTCAACACTTGAAGATGAAAATACTCAATTTTCACCTCATTACTCTCCAAGGACAAGTTCACTATCAACATCACATGGTTATCCAAGTTCATCATCATTATCACCACCTTTTACACCTATAAAAATGAGAATGTTGGAAGATATATATGAGAGATGCAATTTCTGTGTCTTTGAACCACAAAATTTTGAAGAAGCCGTAAATGAAGAAAGTTGGAGAAGAGCTATGCAAGAAGAAATTGATGTTATTGAGAAAAACAATACATGGGAACTTGTTGAGAAGCCAAAGAACAAAGAAGTAATTTGGGTGAAGTGGATCTATAAAGTGAAGTATCATGCATATGGCACTGTTTAAAGAAACAAAGCAAGATTGGTGGCAAAGAGGTATTCACAACAACCCATAATTGATTTTAATGAAACTTTTGTACCGGTTGCACGACTTGACACTATTAGAGCTCTTATTGCTATGACTGCTCAAAAGGGTTGGTGCTTGTACCAATTTGATGTCAAATCCGCTCTCTTGATTTCTTAAATGGAAAGTTGGAAGAAGAGGTTTATGTTGAACAACCTCAAGGCTTTGAAATCAAGGGAGATGAAGAAAAAGTGAAACAAGCTCCAAGAGCTTGGTACACTCAAATTGATGGCTACTTTATTGAGAAGGGATTCAACAAAAGCAAAAGTAAGCCCACCTTGTATGTGAAGTGCAAAGGTATGTCTGATATTCTCTTTGTTACTCTTTATGCTGATAATTTAATTTTTACCAGAAACAATGAGAAAATGATTGAAGAATTCAAAAATGAGATTATGAAATATGAGATGAATGATATGGGTTTGTTGCATCACTTTCTTAGCATTGAAATTTACCAAAAAGAAGATGGTGTGTTCATTTTGCCAAAGAAAGTATGTTGAAATATTTTCAAGAAGTTTGGGATGTTTGGGTGCAATCCGGTAGCAACACCACTTGTGGTGAATGAAAAATTTATAAAGGAAGACGGAGGAAATAAAGTTGATGAGATTTATTTTAGAGGCTTGATTGAGAATGTGTTTTATCTCTTTGTTACAAGATCGAATATTATGTTTGCCTCAAGTTTGTTTTCTAGATATATGAGTTCTCCTAGCCATTTTCATCTTGGGGCAGCCAAGAGACTTTTGAGGTACCTATAAGGTACAATGAATTATGGAATTATGTCAAGTTGATTGGGTTTTGTGATAGTGATTGGGGTGGATGTCTTGATGATATGAACAGCACTTCCAGTTATGCTTTTTCTCTTGATTCCGGTATCTTTTCTTGGTCATCAAAGAAGCAACAAACGATTGCTCAATCCACTACAGAAGGCATGAGGATGTTTTGTGACAACAAATCAGCTATAGCTATGGCCCAAAACATTGTTTTCCATAGCCACACAAGACATATCACTATCAAATATCATTTCATTAGAGACGTAATTGTAGATGGTGAGATTCAACTTAAGCTTTGCATGTCAGAAGATCAAGTGGCTAACATTTTACAAAGGCTCTTCCAAAGGAGAAGTTCAAGCATTTTAGAGAACTTTTAGGTGTTCAAGAACATCACATTAAGAGGAAGAATGTTGTGAAACAATGTGATGCCTTGCTTTTAATGTTGTTGCCCTGTTCTTGTTCAGTTTTATTATGACTTTTTCCTAGTTTATTTTGTTATGTATTAAGCTCAGATGATGTGGCATTTTGATATTTACGTGTAAGCTTCTCATTAGTTGAGAAAACACATGTAAAAAGACATGTTTTTACTAGTATTATATATGAAGAAAACAGGGGACAGTTGGTGTGGTTCAACAAAAAAAAAAAAAAAACCAACAACAACAACCCCTTTCTACTTTCCTCTCTTCCTCTCAAAATCCTTAACAAAAAAACCTTGTCAAGATTGAATTTTTATGCACTAGAATCATAACACTAGTTTTGAGGTGGATCTTTTTGAAGAACAGCATGACATAGTTGCAGAACATACAGATTTCAATACTAGTCAGTTTGAAGACTACATAGGTGATGAAGAAGACTATGATAAATGTGATAACTTAAGAAATTATCTATTAGCAAGAGATAGAGAGAGACGAGAGCATAGAGCTCCAATCAGGTTTGGACATGCTGATCTCATATCTTTTTCTTTGATGAAAATGAGCCTAAATTTTTTCATGAAGCTATTAAGCGTGATGAAAGACAGAAATGGTTAGATGTTATGAAAGAGGAGATGGTATCTCTACACAAGAATCACACTTGGATTTTAATTGACAAACTGGACAGTAAGAAAATTATTGGATGTAAGTGGATTTTTAGGAAAAGGAGGGAATATCAGGTGTTGAGATACCTAGATTTAAAGCTAGATTAGTAGCAAAGGGTTTCACTCAGAGGGAAGGTATATATTTTAATGATATTTATGCTCATGTGGTGAAACAAACTTCAATCAGGATTATTTTGGCACTAGTTACTTAGTTTGGTTTGGAGCCGGAACAATTGGATGTAAAAATGCCTTCTTACATGGTAAATTGGATTGTCCTTAAGCTTCAACAACCCATTTTGTCAAACACCTTGTTAACTCTATCAAACACCTTTCTTTGCTTTTTTGTTTTTGTATTTTAGATTTACAACTTGTCTTCTATATGTTGTATATTTGAGCTCTAATTTATGCTTACATACCGTTACGGAGCCATTAACTCAATCAGGTGAAGTCTAATTAGTTCAAAAAGTAATTAAATATATTAAGGATGAGTTTGGTATCATTTTTAAAATGGTGTTTTTGAAAACTTTTTTTAAAATTGGAAATTATGTTTTAAAAATGATGTTTTTAAAAATGTATTGTGTTTGGTAGTGTTTTTTAAAAGTAGTTTTTTGAAACGGAAAACGATATAAAAGTGTTTGGTTGTTTTTAAAATGAGTGAAATAGTTGTTTGGAGGGAAAAGTTATGGTTTATTTTGAAAACAATAGAAAACAATAAAAAGTTGTTTTTAACTTTTTAGTTATAACTTTTTAAAAGTTGTTTTTTGTTTACAAAAACAGTTTTGTAAAATATTTAACCAAACAACATTCTAGTAGTTTTCTATGTTTTAAAACAAAAAATAGTTTTTAAAAACTGATCCAAACACCACCTAAACTTTAACTTCTACTAAAAATAACAAATTTAACTCTTTATTGATATAGTTACAAGATGCTAAACATTTTTTTTTCACACAATCATTAAACATTCAAATAGGTTGTTACAGACTGAATTTATTGGAAAAATAATGATATGTAATTTGAACAACCATAACTACAAATGGAAGTTATGGGTGTGTGAAAATGAAAGATTGTACGATGAATATTTCTTCTCATGTTCAGTGAACTACATTGTTTAGCAACATTTGATTCCAAACTTGGAGGACCGCATACTATCACTCCCACATTAACATGCCCTTGTATCGACTCTAATATATCTGTAAATAATTCAAAACTAAATAAATAAAAATCAATTCAAATTTACATGAAAAGAAAGGGCTGCTTATATATCCAGTCCCATAAATTAAATATTGTATGAACGTACCTTTGAAGTTGGGTCTGATACCGTATTGAATGGTTGTTGAAGAAGCAAGATACTCACATAAATCCTAGCGAATTTCAGTATCAGGTTCATTGTAGTGTTGACATAAATCCTGATCGCAACTCATTTGTAAAAATTTTGATTCCCTTAGGTGCCATAAACCAATCACAAAACCCCCAAATATGAAAACACGTATTAGCGGCCATGCATGCCAGATATAGAATTCCATGAAACCACCCTATGGGTATGTTATTGGGGTTTATGTAAAATGTGTTTAATGATCCCACCAGAATTAGTAAACCCATTGTTGTTGCGATGAGATAAATTTCAGGCAAGATTATATTATTTCCTGCACCAACCAAACCAGACAACTTGTTTCTTCTGTTGGCTACCGGAAAAGCAAAATTTTATGGCATTGTCATCAAGTCTACTCATTGCTTCCTGCATTCAGTCAAAAACAACTAAGTAATCTAATTTGGATCCTCAGTTATATATATATATATATATATATATATATATATACATTGAAATTACAATCAGACTTACCAATGACCAATGGAGGTTCAGACTCTTGAGTGAAATAAACATGAAATTCAAGCTTAACTTCGTTGGAGAGATTTGAATGAATTACGTTCACGTCATTAGCGGAAAGAAGAGAGATCATTTGATCTTTTCACAGCCCAAACAAGTAAAATATGTTTCAATAGGCAAGGTTTCCCTTGCTTCATATGATGAAAAATCTCACTCAACATAGCTAGAAAGGGTGCAATTCCAACGCCACCTGCTATCAATATTATTTTTTCATACCTGATGTAGCGGAAGCTCTGTCGAGAAAAACCTGCAAGAAACAAATTAGAAACAACCTACTAAAGTTCCGTTGATTCGCTCACGAATACCAGAATATTAGGCTTTAAGTTCGTTGATTCACTATGAATACCGAAATTGGGAGATAATAGAGAAAACTCTAAATTTTATAAATCAAAACTGAGTTGCCTTTCAGCTTACAACACTATTTAAAGCAAACAACTCCTAACCCTAATCGTAATCCCTACAGAACAAGAAAACGAGTCTAAATACGAAAAAACCCAAAAATTACCCAAAATGACAAAATTGAGATTATTACAAAAACTAATTCTATGGAGAATCCTAAGAAGACCGGAATTGACAGAAGTCAATTCGGACTCAGAAATCTCAATTTATTGTAAAAACGAAACTTTCCTAAAACGGCAAAAATAGCCTTTTCGGGCCCTAAACGATGGAATTCGGCTAAAAAAGGGTATGCCTCACAAGCAAGTTGCTTGTGATTATTGAAGATCTCGCCGAAACACATCAACTAACTAAGTTTCACATCATTCTGACTCCTTCCCGGACTAGTAGGATTGAATTGGCCTTTTTTCTTGGTCTTTTTCCTATCCCACCCCTCCATATACTCCAATGCCATATGTTCCATTGCTGCTGCATCAATACCTAATTAAGAGGGAGCAAAAAATGATTAATTAGTCAGATGTATGTATGCCTATTTATATAAGTGGTGTAAATATATAACAATTTACTTACATCAAATGGTGTGGTAATTCATGCACATAAGGCCCATCAACATTAATATGAGGATGGAGATGTAGTTGATCTACTAATGATTCATCAGCCCTAGAAATACTTGAGAAATTTTCATTTACCTTTGTTGTCCATCCACCAGAGCCCTTATAAAAATAGAAAGATGAATTTGATCACCATCTAGAGAGCTAGATGAAACATTGAAAGGATGCCACTGCAATCGTGATACTTCCTTAACTCGAAGAAATATAAAACTAAGAGCATTGTATTGGAGATCTACAACATATATATGTCCAATAAGAAAAAACTCAAGTATTCATCTAACGATTGAGATTTGAGAAAAATAGCATATATAGGGATTGCAAATATTGTTACTTTTGGGTTTGGAGAGGACCAACTTCAAAATCCCACTAAGAAAGCATGTGATGTAGCGGAAGCTCTGTTGAGAAAAACCTGCAAGAAAACAATTAAAAACAACGATTTGGATCCGTTGATTCACTCACGAATACCGAAAACAAACCCTTCTAAGGCTCCGTTGATTCGCGCACGAATATCAAATTATTAGGCTTCAAATACGATAATCGACTTCGCGCACGAAGGATAATGTAATTGGATAGTTGATAAACATCTCTAAATTTTATTTAATCAAAAGCTAATTTTCAAACTCTGATACAATCTACTTAAATTGAATTGCAAAACTTAACTAACAAGAAAATCCTAAACAAACGGGAAAGAATCCTAAATGGAAAAGATATCAAATCTCCTAAAAATCAAAAGAATCCTAAAATCTATCTAAAAACGAAATTGGATTTGATTTAATCAAATCAAATCATAAAATAATTAATAACATAATTACATATAAACTAAAAGGAAAGAAAATATTCGTATCGAATCATGAAGATAATTGAAAATAATAATTAAAGCAACAGTTGTCTTGCCACGCACGTGGCTTAACGGCCAAATTCGGATATGATGTAGCTCGTTATTGAAGATGAAATCTTCATAACATTTGTAGGTCTCGTCTTGGGCTTTCCAGAAATATATTATTATGGATGATCCGACCTTATATGATCTTTGTAGAGGTCAACGAAGTTCAGCCCAGATCATCTCGTCCAGCTCATGACGACCAGCTCTCGTCCAGCTCATGTCTTCGCGCAACAAACTAGATGGCCAAAATTAGACATGCTGCAGCCCGTTATAGAAGACAAAGTCCTCATAACATTTATAGGGCTCATCTTGGGCTTTCCGGAAACATATTATAATATCAATTTTGAGTTCCTTTGCCCTTTGAAAAGACCCCCGATATTTTCCCATTCTGATAGTTTTGACCATTCCGGGTCTTTACTTTCTTCTTTCCGCACCCTTCGTCTTTGAGTCGATTCCTCCGCTCCATGAAATCCAAACCTTTGTTTGCTGCATCGTCTTTGACGGCTGCATCATTCTCTCTAGGTTGGAGAAAATTTGTCCTCGAATTTTTGATAGGTAAACTGAGCACACCAACCTATATGGCATCAGATGCTTTTCGGTCTTGATTCCCAATTTTCTAACCACGTCGACGAACGTAATGTTTTCGCAACTTCCTCCATCAATAATAAATCGGCACACCTTTCCAAGTATGGTACAAGTCGAATGAAACACATTGTTCCGAAGCCAATCACTCCAATCTGCACATGGAGTCAGACACCCATCCCTCATCACCATGGTTATTTCTTGTTCGACGACAACACCTTTATTGTTCTGAGCCTCTTCTTCTGCGAATGGTAGTTCTGTTGGCACCTCCACCTGCTCATCCACATTAGTAATTGTTGCAAAGGCTGCACGTGGAGTCAAACACACAAGCCTCTCCACCATGGTTGTCCCTTGTTCTTCTGTTGTGTCGCCTCTTCGCAAAACCACCTCCTTATCGAATTTTGGGGCAAAATAACACTCCTTTTCGTCTATCTCTGGTTTGATATCATCAATAATGGTGATGGAAGCGGGTCGTACCATTAACAACAGACCAACATTGCCTTCCACCCCATCTTCATTGACCACTTCGTCTTCGTCAAACTGCGGTTCAACTTCAATGTTATCCACCAACTCTTCTTGGAGTTCCTCATCTTCATCAAATTGTGGTTCAGCTCCAATGTTTCCCACTAATTCTTCTTGGCTATCTTCCGGTTTAGTGAACAACACTCTCTTGCCCACTTTCTTGCACTCGGACTGTCTGTGTTCAACGTCACCAAAACTGAAGTATCTCAACTCACTCGACGACCTAGGTTGCTGTTTTGGATTAGCAACTGGACGCGGAACGACGTCATTGCTGAACACCGTTGCTCGACTGGTTGCTCTGCTGCTGCTCGTGCCTAATCGTAGTCCTCCTCCTCTCCAACGTGTGATGGTCCTCTCAAATTGCAAGGCTCTTTGATAGGCTTCAGATACAGTACCTGGGTCAAAGAATTTCACTACCTCAACGATTTGCTTACGAAGGCCACCACAATACCTGGATACCAATTGATCCTAAGTTTATTGAATATCATTACAGATAAGCAATTGGTAGAACTCTGTTGTATGCTCATTAACTGTCCACAAACCTTGACGCAATTTTTGCAATTTTTGATACATTAATTTCTAAAAATTGTTGGGTAAAAATTCTGATCGCATCTTTCTCTTCATCTTCTCCCAATCCGTTAATTTTGACTTTCCTATTCGAGTCCGTGAGAGCTTAAGTTGCTGCCACCATGCGGCTGCCCGTCCTCGAAGCCAAGTTGCCACCAAGGCTACCCTTGCATTCGTTGGCACATTTTTAAACTCCAAGATCTCATCCACGACTCCGAGCCAATCGAGGAGTTCTTCAGGTGAAAGGTCACCCTGAAATTTCGAAATCTCTGTCCGCATATCCAACTTCCATCGCTGGCTATCTTCACGCGGTCGAGCTCTTCGATGCGGCTGCGGAACCAAGTATTCCTCACTGCTCTCCTCATTACTTCCTTCCTTATCTCCATCCGAACTTGAGACTAGGGGACGGCAGGTATTTTGGTTGGCCATTAACTTAGCAATTTGTTCAGTTAATCGCGAAACCTGTTGCTCCAATCGTGCCATGCGGTAACATTCGATGGCTTCTTCTACGGGAATCTAGTTAGGTTGTCATCTCTTCGGCGGCATGTTGATGTCCCGAACGAACACGGCTCTAATACCAAACTGATGTAGTGAAAGCTCTGTTGAGAAAAACCTGCAAGAAAATAATTAGAAACAACGATTTGGATCCGTTTATTTGCTCACGAATACCGGAAACAAACCCTACTAACGCTCCGTTGATTCGCACACGAATACCGGATTATTATGCTTCAAATACGATAATCGACTTCACGCACGAAGGATGATGTAATTGGATAGTTGATAAACATCTCTGAATTTTATTTAATCAAAAGCTAATTTTCAAACCCTAATACAATCTACTTAAATAAAATTACAAAACTTGACTAACAAGAAAATCCTAAACAAACAGGAAAGAATCCTAAATGGAAAAGACATCAAATCTCCTAAAAATCAAAAGAATCCTAAAATCTATCTAAAAAGGAAATTGGATTTGATTTAATAAAATCAAATCATAAAATAATTAATAACCTAATTACATATAAACTAAAAGGAAAAAAAAATCGTATCGAATCATGACGATAATTGGAAATAATAATTAAAGCAACAGTTGTCTTGCCGTGCACGTGGCTTAATGGCCAAATTCGAACATGATGCAGCCCGTTATTAAAGATGAAAGTCTTCATAACATTTGTAGGTCTCATCTTGGGCTTTCCGAAAATATATTATAATGGACGATTCGACCTCATATGTTCTTTGTAGAGGTCCACGAAGTTCAGCCCGGATCATCTCGTCCAGCTCATGGCGACCAGCTCTCGTCTAGCTCATGTCTTCGCGCAACAAACTAGATAACCAAAATTGGATATGCTGCAGCCCGTTATAGAAGACGAAGTCTTCATAACATTTGTAGGGCTCATCTTGGGCTTTCCGGAAACATATTATAATGTCAATTTTGAGTTCGTTTGCCCTCTGAAAAGACCCCCAAAATTTTCCCATTCTGACAGTTTCGACCATTCCGAGTCTTTGCTTTCTTCTTTCCACACCCTTCGTCTTTGAGTCGATTTCTCTGCTCCATGAAATCCAAACCTTTGTTTGCCGTATTATCTTTGACGACTGCATCAGCATGTAGCAGAGACAACATCAACAGTGTTTCGAGATTGGCAAAATCTAAAAAGGCTATCAAGCATGAAGAGAAATATCGATCCAGCAACTACACTGAAAAAGATAACACCTACATGCATAGCCAAGAAGATGACAAAGATTATGTATAAATGGTGTGTGTAATAGAACACTTCGAAATAGTGTTTCCCCAGTGGAGGAATCGATGTCACCCAAATCAATAAACCAGCTGCAAGACCAATAAATCCAGCAAGATTGGCGACACCACTCTCTGCCCACTCCAATATTTGTATCACAATAACAAGTTAAACCATGTTTTTGTTAAAACTATATGCCTAATTTTTAGGCCTAGTCGGACTTGTGGAATGGAGCCGAGCCTTGAAGTTTTTTTTGTAGTACAAGTTGTGCCGATGAACTATATTATTTTGAAATATATATTTTTTATCTATTTACAAATTGTGATTTATATATTAGTGTATAGTCTTTACAATCCAAAAGACTAGTCTATTGGACCTTGGCATTCATCGATATATATACCCTTCTCTTGCCTTTAACCTTTTCTGGTCATGTCAATTTATTTCCATCTTATCTAGCTTCACATGTGAATTTTCTAACCATGACCACTCAACTAGCACTTGGATGTTGGTCAAACCCTTAATTTGAAGATCGGGATCAAACCGTCAAGCCAATTTGACACAACCAATTTTTTTTTTTTTTAATGTTTAGTTGACCCAGTTGATAGGTTAATTGAAAAAAAGGTAAACACCTCTCTTTATAAATCTGAGTTCTTAATTTCTAGCACCTTTGTGTGAAAAAATAGAGAGAAAACTACTAGTAATAATAAAACAAACCGAACAAAGAATAGATGGAAATAACTTGTATCGAATAAGAAAGCTCATGGTGGAAACACACAATTACAAACACACTCACAACTGATTAAATATAAAAATGAAGCAGCAAAAGCTCTGGGCCTAGAGAAAAAAAATTAAATACACACCAACCAACCTACTAATAAAAACATAGAATATTTCCAAGCAATTAAGTTGCATGTTCAGTAATGTTTTTGTTTTCTTTTTTTATTTATGTAATTTTATTTTTAAACGAGAAACTGATTTTTATGTTTTTAGAGGTTGGAAATGCTAAAAACGTGTTTGGTATCAATAATTGAAAAAAGTATTCTGAATTACTGACTTGTATACAAAATCGTATTCTGAACAAAAAAAAAATTCTTATATCATTTTTCAATATATCGTAAGATAAAAAATAATATTAATTGTAGTTATATATATGTATATATATATATGGTCAGTCTATAGTTTACAGTTGTACCATACAACTTTAAAAATTGATATGTGATCACATTCAACTCACATGTGACCACATTAAAATTTAAGTCTTATTTTATCATAATCATATGTAACTTAAATACAATAAAATTATATACACGTGATCACATGCTACTCACATACGATCATATGCAACAATATTCTGGTGCATCATGCACCAGTGTTCTATAGATTGTCCTATATATATATATATATTACAAATAAAAACAATTTAAATTAATTAAAAATTGAGTTAAAAGTAACAATAATATTTTTTTCATTTGATAATTATAAATAATTAATTATTATATATGATATGGTGCACCATGCACCGTTGTTCTATAGATTGTGCTATATATATATATATATATATATATATTACAAATAAAAACCTAGACTCTAGGGAGAGAGGCTCTGATACCAAGGCGGGTGGCAAGGAGCCTTGTACCGTCTACCAGTAGGTTTTTCTGAATTTCCCCAACAAACGGCACCTTGGCCTAAACAGGGTACTTACAAATTTACCATCCATTAGACATACAAGGACCTTAAGCCAAGAATCAACATCTTTTTTCTGATATGCAGGATCCCCAACTAGAGGCAAGCATAGAGCATACTAAGATTTCAAATATCTCAACTAGAGGTAATCTGAGATGATTAAAGACTGTTTATTATCTAATAGAGACTCATTGAAGAAGAAAGAAGGAAGAAGCTTAGAAAGCTAAGAGATTATAAAACATTCTGATATTTCATACAATGATCTGATGATTTTTACAACGAGAGAAGTTGCTCCTTTTATAGGAGAATGAAGCAGAAGCAGACAAGCCAAACAGTAAATAAAGATAAGCGGGGCCTAACAGGTGGCAAACAGGAATTTAATAATTAAAGCATACAAGTAAGCATTGTCTAACAAGTTGTAGACAACAATGAATAATTACACACAAATATTAACGTAATAGTACACATATAAGGTTCTGCCTAACAGGTGGCAGATAAGCTTAGAGACTAATCAGTGGGAAGATCACGGGCTATACAGGTTGCAATTCACATGGTCTTCACCATCTGAGTCTTGGGTTCCACAGATAAGACAAGACCATGTGGCGAAGTCCATTGGATCCTGAGAATCAATCATGTAGGAGTGTCGGCTCAAAGAGGAGTTTCTGGATACAGCTGGGACGATGAAACATTCGTCGGTGGAGACTCCATTAATATCACACAGGAAGTGAGGAGAGGAGTCTGGAGGTTGCGAGGATACCACTTAGGGTAGTTATAAGTTGTGTGCCATTCGTAACAGATGTTGGTCGACCAAAGTAGTCGTTTGTGAGGGTTGAAACGGTAGGGTCTGTTGAGAATCCATATACATGAAACATCAGTAGCTGAGTCATGGTTAAGTTTCCATAGGTTATAATTTCCCATGAGCTTAGTGAGCTCAGTTCTCCAGTAAGTTAGTGAATCAAACCATTGCAAGAACGTACAGAGAAGGGAGTTCTGGTGAATGGGATCATGAAGGTGTAGATAAATGCCTCTAGGGGAAAAACAATAGCATGATGGTGGAGGACAGACAAACACCATAAAAACCAATGAACTTCTAGAGATAAGTAGAGGAATGGAGGCATAAGGAAAAGATCTAGAAATGGTCGACTGGGATTGGTGAAGTCGTGTTTGACTCCTTGACTTTTGATCCGGGAAAGATAAACAGAGAGATAGGACTTGGCAAAGTCTTGAATCTGTGTTGGTGAGGGTTGTTGGTTAGGAGGTAAGTTTGCTAGGAGTTCTGGTGGGAAGTCTTTGATCGCTGGAGCAGGAGAGGATGACGATGCTTTTGAGGAAGAAGCCATATAGATGAGAGGAATGGCTTTGGATGAGGTGATGAGATTGACAAGAGTGGGTCTGGATAACATATCAGCAATTATATTATGTTGGCCCTTCACGTGCTTGACAGTGAAGTCATATCTAGCAAATCAGTCATTTAGTCTCAACAGTTAAGGATTGTGAGGAATCTTGTTGTGGAACTTGAGGATTTTGGGAAAGGACGAGTTGTCCATTTCAACAGTAAAATGCTTTGTTCTAAGATGGAAATCGAACTTTTGAATCCCACTTTTGATTGCAAGAATCTCTTTGTAAACAGTGTGATAGTGTTGTTGGACGACTTTAAATTGACCACTGGCGTGGCCACAGTAATTTCTTTTCCCTTCCCTGACTTCGAGAACGACAGCACCCCAATAGTTGTTATTAGCGTTGGTCTGGAGGATGAGGTGATCGGTGGAGGGAATAGTAAAGGCTAGCGGCTACTGTGCCATGGCCTTGAGCTGGGTAACCGCCTTGGTATCAAAGCCTCTCTCCCTAGAGTCCAGGTAGATTGAGTTAGACTGTTTTACTATCAAGTAGAGACTATTGTTGAAGGAAGGAATTTGTTATCATGGCTTTAAACACTTCTTCTAATGTGTTATCTCCTGTTAGGTTATCTTCTTCTGTTTCTTTACCTCCCACAATCAGATGAACCCAGTCTCGTAGAATACAAGACCTTGTAGAGTATACACATATTCCTAATTCTGCACAAATCAACAAAACCTCTCTTCCTTTGCTCAACCATTATAATATTTTTAAAAGAGACAAATCTCTTGCTAGACGAGTCAATCATCTCCTCCGTCACAGAGCCCCTCCTGTCAAAGAATACATACCAGTCTAGACAACTGTCTAATTCCTGCTACTACTGTCAAACAATAAATCGACCTTGAAATCGACCAAAAAATGATCGACCAATGGATCCAAGATGGATATTCACATCTCCATGTTGGAGCCGTATGAATCATCCTCACCCTCCATGGCCGAAAAGGTCTTCCAGTCATAACCCGTGTTGCCATACTCAACATCATATACAGAGAGTATGAGCATGTGGTTATTTATACATGCTTGTCCACCCTCCATGCTGGTAGTATATCTCTTACATACTACCCCAACTTCAACATCCTTTTCCTTTTACGGGATCGGAACCTCCACAGCTGCTTAAAAGTTCAACTTCAGATTTCGGGCATCTCAATGCTTCCCGAGTCTTACATGGCCACTCTCCACCACCAGATCGCCTACCGCCTAAAAGATCATGCCCTTGATCTTCCTATTCCTGGCCACTCTAGAGACACTATATTCATCAGAGCTGAACGGGAAGATGAAGTTCCTACCATTACCCAGATTCCCAAACAGCTGCCCAGAGAAAAGCTTTTTGAAATCATGCCACTTGAGTGGATCACCAATTATGAGAAGGATTTCTTGGATTCAACTCCTGCAATTGCTTCAGACTCGAAACATATTAGAAAGTCAGACGGTTATGTCAAAACCATTTATGAACCTCTCTCCAAACCTGAGGCATCTGCCAGTGCTTCTGCTCTTCCAATCTTTTACTCCCTCATGATCAAACCGATGACAACTGAAGATGACATCCCGATCCATAGCTTCCAAGCTGACGGGTCACCCATCTACGCCGACAAGATCAATGGTCACTTTATTTGGGATGATGATCCTGATATGTGTGACCCAGACTGCGACTGCCGTCAGAAATTAAAGAGGTCATTTTTCTCATGTAAGCCTTAAAGAAAACCTCGCAAACCTGACGACCCAGACAGTCCCTGGATTGGTCTACCTCCTATTAAGACTACCTATCTTTCCATATATGACAGAGCAATAGTAATCTTACGTTCTGAAGGACTCCTTCCTTCCGAACCTAAACCCCTGTCCGTTCCTCTTCCTCCTGCCATCCCTTGCTATATGGCTTCGAATTATGATCATGACTTTCCTCCTCTTGAACCTACATCTAACCCTGAGAAAACAAGATTTTCTAGACCATTTGTTCAATCCACTGAAGTCTTGCCTGATGGATCTCTCAAACATCCTTTACAGGCTGAACAAGTCCTCAACTAGCAATCTCATAATGCCAAGATTCAGAATAGAGTCCTCAACTCTATTGATCAGAAGATTGACTGAGTCTCCCACTGCGTTTCTCAATAAGAAAACCATCCCCATCGTCTTGACTCAGTCTTTAGAGACTTGTTCACAGACCTCCAAATTAGAATCCAAAAACTTGACTTAGAGCTTCACTCATACATCAGACATGGTTACATTGGTCCTGATTTCGACCGAAAGGAAAGAGAAATCAGACAGATTAAACAACAGCTTGAGCAAACATCCTTCACAGGCTGAACAAGTCCTCAACTGGCAATCCCATAATTCCAAGATTCAGAATAGAGTCCTCAACTCTATTAATCAGAAGATTGACCGAGTCTCCCACTGCGTTTCTCAATAAGAAAACCATCCCCATCGTCTTGACTCAGTCTTTAGAGACCTATCCAAGAAATAGAAATTCAACAAAAATGATTCTGAAATTTCTAGAACACCAGTAAATAGAAATTTACACATATCCAAGAATAAGGGTGAGAGCGTCTCTCAACTAGAATATTCTTGAGTGATAGGAAGTCTGATGTACTTAACTAGTTGTATAAAACTAGACATAGATAATGCAGTCAGCAAATTAAGCAGATACACGAGTAATCCAGGAATCGATCACTGGAAAGGAATAGTAAGAGTACTGAAGTACTTACGATTCACTCGTAATCATGGACTGCATTATACCAGATATCATGCTATCCTAGAAGGATACACTAATGCTACTGGATATCTGATATGAAAGATTCAAAATCTACTAGTGGGTATGTGTTCACACTAGGAGGTGCGGCGGTATCATGGAAATCCTCCAAACAAACTTGTATAGCTAGATCCACCATGGAATCTGAGTTTATAACATTGGATAAATGTGGTGAGGAGGCTGAATGGCTACGCCAATTCTTAGAGGATATTCCAAGATGGCCAAAGCCTGTGTCGGCGATTTGCATCCATTGTGATAGTCAATCAGCAATAGGAAGAGCACAGAGCAACATGTATAATGGAAAGTCTAGACATATACGTCGAAGACACAATACCATTAGACAACTAATCTCAACTGGAGTTATCACTATTGACTATGTAAGGTCAAAAGATAACATTGCGGATCCACTAACCAAAGGGTTAAATAGAGAATTAGTTGAGACATCATCGAGGGGAATGGGACTAAAGCCCATGAGATAAATAGTCGATACAATGGACACCCAACCTAGTTGACTGGAGATCCCAAGATCTAGGTTCAATGGGAAAACCAAGTTGTAAGACTTAGTAGGATCATTGTGAGGGTTACCCACAAATCCATTCCTATGATGAAACAGTGATGCCCGCAGGGAAAAGATTAAACTATGTTTTTAATGATTCTTATGCGTCGAAATTCCAAGCAATGGAAATCCGAGCAAAGTAATGCGGGTTGCTTTTAATTAAGAAATCACCTATGTGAGAGAGAAGTGGGGCCGCTTCTAAAAGAGAATAGTGAAGGGCTATATTCTCCAGTGACTCTCACAGAACCATGAGCATGTTCATGGCTAAAATGAATGTAACAATGAGAACCAAATCGGGTCTGGAAGATACCTGTGTGAGGTGTGTGATCGTTTACACAAAACGGTAGAACAGTTCAAGGATATCATATCTACTGATCAGTCAGTAAAGTAAGCATACCTTTAAAAGGGAAGGTTCAAAGGGTAACACCTACCTATCCTATGCAGGTCTCGACCGTTTGAACTTACCAAACATCATCTTTGTGTCTCCTAGGTCAATTTCATTCATATGGGGGATTGTTGGAAAATTTTGTGAGAAACTCATATTTAGAGGACAAAAATTGAGTATGATTAATTCCATGAAAATGGAAGATTAAAGTGGATTCGAATTCTCCTCCATGAGAGCTTCGAAATGGTATACTCAAATTCACAAAATGGTTAATGGGTGAATGAGAAATTGAGTCTCAAAGTGAACCCATTGTATAGGGAATAAAGTGAATCCCACATTGCTTAGAGAAATCATTTATATGTAGTATATAAGTGAATGTGTGATATGAGCTATCAACATGTGTGGCATAGAGGCTCTCTCTCGCGCGCGCAGGCTGGTGCAAATCATGGACCTCGAACCTCTGAATGCACGACTCGTGTGTGGGCACGTCCTGCGTACACGAATGCCGCTCCGATTGGACCGTGAGAGTACAGTTGACTTTTTGCCACTTCCCTAAGTCAATGTTTTTGCAACTGATAAGGAAATGATTAATTGTTTGGATTCTGAATTCTTACTTGATCACTAAGAATACAGAATCGGTTTTTAATTAGAAATAAATCTCTTTAATTGGAAGATTATTCTCTAATTAATTTAACTTCCCTTATCATATCAAAAACGTGTTAATCAAGGATTTCCAACTAAATCCTAATTTCTGTTTCTATAAAACTCTAGTCTCTGTTCATAGAAAAATATTCTAATATACACATATACAGTAGCCGAATATTTTCTTCTCTTCTCTGTTATTGGTAAGTTCGAGCTCGGTTTGAGTTTGCTGAGAGTGGTTGTGCTTTGCGCTTCCATTGTTGTACCATTGTATCCTGGGAGACGATCGCTATACTCATACGGTGTAATATATGGCGAAATCTTTTTAAGGACACCGTGTGAAACATGGGCCTCGGTTCCTTTCATCTCAATTCTAGCGTGTTGGTTTATCAGTTGTTTTTACTTGTCCACAGGTTATTGCCAGATTGCTTATTATTAGTAGTAACAGGTTATTGGGTATTGAGCAAAATAGCAAATACTAGAGATATCTCAAAGTGAGTATTGGGTATAATCGGGTTTGGGGTATTATTTAGAGAGAGAATCATGAGTGTGTGGTTGTAATAATTTTCTACATATTAGAACTTTCTCTTATCGTCCTGACGGCCGTGGTTTTTTCTCTGATTTGGGTTTCCAAGTAAATTTTTATATTTTGTGTGATTGGATTTGATTACTTCTCTTCATCTCATCTTTCTTTATTATTGTGTTTATTTGTGTTCTATCCGGTAACCCTTCCGCGTAGTGATTTGTTCGCTAACACTTGGCATTCAGTGGACATATTCTAGTGATTGCATTTCTCTCCATAGCACATCTTATCGTCTTCGGGGAAGATCACTTAGAAATGTAGGTGATTTTGTAGTTAATTAATACAAGTGATTTGATTCTAATGATATTTTCTGTTTGATTGATGACATGGAAATTTATAATTTTTGCTACCCATAGGAAGAAGAAGACTTCAAAACATCCACGGTTTCGGTTGTACGTAGATTTTTGGACCATTTGGAGTTGTTTCTGCAGCTGAGCTCATTGGAATTGTTGTCTTTGTTGTGTTTATTATCATGGCTGTTTATGTCTACACCTATGGGTTCAAAAAAAATTTGTCACTATTAGGAGGGGCTTTTGTGAGAATGTCACTGGTTTACTAATGTAAGTTTAAAAGGCACCTATTTAGGTGACCAGACAAAAATACCCTCATTTTTGTCATTTTGTGTCTGAAGAGAAAAAGTTGAGAGAGAGAGAACAGTG